>RJWM01026097.1:0-28517 GCA_004363535.1 Dasyprocta punctata | reverse complement strand
ACACCTTCTCCAACCTCTACCCAATGACAAGATCTTATGCAGTAGTAGTTAAATATCAAAATCAGGAAATAGGAGTGTTGGCATACTATTATTATTGAGATTGTACATTCAATTCACCTTTCACCAAATTCTACATAACACTTCCTTCCATTTTAATCTTGAGTAATGTTCCATTGCTCGGATGTACTGCAGTTTTTAATCCCCTTGCTTTTTGAAGGACCCCTGGGTTGTATCCTGGTTGGGACGATTAGAACAAAAGCTGTTGTAAACGTGTGTTTTCAGGTTATTGTATGAACATAAGTGTTCTTTAAATTTTGTAGACTGCTTGGCATCTTCTATATACAAAACCATGCCATCTGTTAATGAGAATAGTTTGATATGTTCAGTTTCCCTCACTGTCTCATGGAAATGGTTCCAAATGAAGATAGACCACTGGATCCATTTATGCGTGCTTCAGAGGCTGCGGTTTGAGAAGTGGCCGTTACAATGCTCCGCCCTCTGTGCGATCTCAAGCTTTTGCATCTTACACACATTACCAACCCGCTGGCCCTCCCTGTAGGCATCAGTAAACGGTCTAACCGAAGACTTCTCCACCTCTCGCAGATCTCATCCTTCATCTGCTCCAGATCCAGAGCCTGGATCTTCTGCTACTCCATAGTCAGTCACAGAAGCAGCCCGAAAGCCACTCAGATGTTAGACTGGGGGATGACAGAGAGAAGTTTTTGAAGTGTTAGCTCATGGTTTCTCATTTGTCCCCACTCTATTGTCAGTGACCAGCATCACTGACCTCAGCACCCCACACACAGAACAACAATGCTGTCCACTGCAAGTGCCCCGGTCAGTATTAGCCCCTGTGTCTAAACCCCTGCCTCACTTCTTTTCTGTTGCATTGTTATTAATGTACCAACTACCCTTCAGAAATCATCCCAACGTTGCTAGCTTCCCAAACAATGCTCCTTTTAGGAAAACATTTACTCAGAATTACCTATTTTAAAAAATCATGGAAATTTATTCTCCATCCTAGAATAGTTTCATGATATTTCTAGGATGCTCATGACTGTATCTGTTTCATGATCCCATGGTCTGGGGATTTTCAAAGTCTGGCATGAAGTAGGTCACTCCTTAAAGTCTCTCAAGTCTTAAATCTGTACGCCAACTGGCCCACTCTTTTGGAAGTAACTCAGAGTCCTCTCCTGAACCTTTTCTTGGCAAAATCTTCCTCCTTGAGTTTGCAGCATGGAGACCCAAGTTTTCACACTGGTGTGGACAACCTGTTACTCTCAGCTTCCAGAAATCTCACTCAGTTCCTAGCCAAATATTCCTCCATCAACATGACCCCTTTGTAAAATCAGTTAAATATCTATTTGTAAGCCTCTCAGCTAATTAATCAGATCCACTCAATATTAAGCCCTTCTAAGGTAATTAAATTTGAGCCTTAATGTCATCTGTAAAACACCTTTACCTTACCCACATTTTCTTAGCTAAAAACAAGTCATAAGTTATATCCATGTCAGAAAAACAGCATATGGGGCCAGGGATATAGCTCAGCAGTGTAAGTGCCAACCTGGTAAGTGCAAGGTCCTTAGTTCAATTCCCAGTACCAAACAACAACAACAACAACAACAACAAAAACGTATATACAATATCAGTTTGTATTTAATTAAATGATGTCTTGATCAGTTTCTCATTTTGGAGCATAAAAATACTAGACGCTCAGAATGTAAAGGAGGCAAGGATAATTTTGGCTCTGGTTCGAGGAGTACTCAGTCCGTGGTCTCCTGACTCCTAGGGAGTGCACGTTGGAAGGACCTGGTTGGGGAGAGCTGCCCAGCACACAGAGGGGGAAAAGAGGGGCTGGGAAGGAAAACAGACCCTCTTAGGCCCACTCCCAGTGACCACCTTGGGACAGGCCCCATCGGCTAGTGGTCACTCATATCCCCACTGGGTCCAGTGACCTCCACAAAGCCCTATCTCAGAACAATAAGCACTTAAGGGACGTTCTGAATCTAAACCATAATAGGTACTTTAAACAAAAAATGGATATGGAATTTTGACAAAGACCTTTCCACATTGCACCTTTGGTGATTATTACATGACTTTTTCCCATTGAGTTAATTGATACAGTGAATTGTACAAATGCATTTTCTTGTACTCAACCATCCCTACATTCATACTATACACACCACGAGGTGATCTTGTACTGATTTCAAAACAAGGTTGTTAATTTTCTTTGCTAACATTTTATTTCTTAGTATGTGATGCTTAATACAAAGATATGACTTTTCTTCTCAAGTATTTTAATCTTATTTATTCTAAAACTTATTTTTTATTTATTTGGATTGACCACATGATCTGAGGATCAAATTAACAAATAAAAATACTTTAAATTAAATATGATTATAATGCCCAACATATAAATGGATAACATTTAATTACCTTTAAACAGAAATATATGCATAAAGTCATGTTACATTTTAATTTAATGGCAATTATTTTAGATTTACATACAAATTCTTGAAAAGAATGTGAGTAGATTCCATATAATGCACACTAGAGAGGGAGAACTTCACATAAATAGAATTTTAATGGAATATTGACAATTTTATTTGCTTTTGCTGTAGCATAATTTTATAGATAAGATGCAATGATATAATCCTTAAAATCCAGGAGACTAGGAGACTATTTATGGTAATTCTCTTCTGGGATGAGTTCATCTCTCTCTGTCTCTCTGTCTTTCTCTGTCTCTCTGTCTCTCTGTCTCTCTCTCTCTCTCTCTCTCTCTCTAGTACTGGGAATCACACTCACAACCTCACACTTGCCAGCAGGCACCATGCAGCAAAGCAATACCCCAGGCCCTCATTTCTCTTCTGATAACTCACACCAGTGGGGAACAAACATGAAGATACCAATGTCACTTTAATACCCATAGGAATTCCAAAAAAGCCAAATTCTATAAAGATTTTGTCTGCCACTGAATTGATGTCAATCTTCAAAGAAGTTCTTGATGGGGAGCCATGGTCTCTAAAAGGTTTTCTCTTTAATATTATTTTCAAGAACACATTTTACTGATAAAATCTTACTTGATAAAAGCACATACCTTGAGTAAAGGCAAAAAAAAAATCTAATTGGATAAATTATTCAAATTTCAGTATATGTTTTATAGTCTTCAATCCTATTTAACAGAATCACTTTTGGAAATTCAAAGTTGAGAGGATGAATAGATTTTCTGTGTTCAGGGTGTAATTGACTGTGTAATGAACGCCAGGCCTGGGAAGGGCGCTGTCTCCCTCATCCTGTGTGCGCCCCTCAGGTCTCCTGTGAACCACATCATCATTGCCAATAAATTAATTTCCTTCTATGTTTTACTAATTACATCTCTAATTTTTTCTTGGATTTATTATTCACACATTTTGTTCCAGTTTTTATTTAATTTTGCTTGTATCCAGTACCAATCAAGAGAGATAAAAATCAAAATGAATTGTATTTTTACTTACTGACTTAGAAATTCTTCTACAGCTTAGTGTATTCTTTTCCCATGCTATGTGTGTGTGTATTTGTGCACACACTCATGTATGAGTTGAAACACAGAGCTAGAAATAAACAAGTGAAGAGTGTATTAACAGAAAATAGAACGGGAATGGAGATTAATACAATGTTTCTTTTAATCATATTGGTGATACCGAGAAAATTATTCCTTAAAATAACTAAAACACAGAAAACATTGTATGTGCTACCACATTCCTTGTGCTATTATTTACACCAAAAATATTACAAACATCAAAACATTGAAAAACGTAAGAATGGATGAGTCAATTATGTTATCCATGAAATCTCTATGCTATAAAAACAATGACAATAATTATTACTTGGGAGTTTCTAGCAAAATGGAGAGGCATTACACAAAAATGAAAGTTAGAAAAACAGGTTACAAAATTAAGAGTATGCTATGGAAAATATAGAGCTAACACTGAAGAAAGACAAGATGAAAAGCTAACAGTAACTGTGTCTGGATGCTAGGATCATAGAGTTTTATTTCCTCTATGGGAATTTTTAATGTTCAACACTACTTTTAAAAAACACAACAAATAACTGTAAAATAAGTAAAACAAATTCCTCTATAGAAAGAAAGCTAAATACCCTGGATAAATTCCGCCTACAGATCTAGAAAGAGCGATGTCCCAAATTTAAGTTATTTTGAAGAGATAAATTGATCATCCTGCTTGCACATTTTGTGATTAAACTGAGAGATATGTGGATCCATTCCAGGGGGAGTAGAGTGTGATGCAAAATGAAATTATAATAGCACAGCTCATTTCTGAAGTAGTGAGCTCCCCACTCTCTGAAATCGTGCCTTGCTGACCATGAAGCCAGGTACTCCTGAAGTTGTCAGCTGCCTCAAACCACAGCTGGCATGACTTGTGCTACAGGTTTAGGAATGGGCATTACCAGGCATCAAGGTCTGCTGCAGAAGGGGAGGCTGAGAGTCCTCACTTTCCCATAACTCCAGGGCTGGGTGTAAGTGAAAGAACCTCTGCGTTCATGGAATGCTACACCGTCCATATGGGAGCACTGAGCAAATATGCTTCTAGAGGCACATGCTCCAACTTTCTGAGGACAGAGAACCAGGTGTGGGTGACAGTTTCATGGCAGCACATGGAACCTCTGTGAGTTTCGGGGCCCACTGGCGTGATGATCAATCAGCTTTGTGAACTTGACATCGTACGTATGACAAAATACTTGTGTTGGTGTGTGCACCCGCACCCACCAGTGCAGTGGAGATTCAGCAGGGATGGCAAAGGGTTAGAGACACAGAGCAGTGCCTGGCTTCTGTAACTGGAATGTAATCACATGCAAGGAAGCAGCTGGAGATGCCAGGCGCCACTGCAGGGCTGGCTGGCTGCCTTCCACACCAACTGACAGTGGGGAGCTATTGCCCAGTTCCCCAGCCATCTGAAGAGAGGTGCATTTGGGTGAGTCAGCTCAGTCCTCTCCTTCAGAGCAGCAGAGGGTGTGGCCAAGACAGGGCAGTGACAGGCAGTGGAGACCTAACTCAGATATGCCAGGACGCACCACACCCGCAGAAAAAAGAAATTACTTTTGTTGGTACTGCTTTATATTTGAGTTTTAAAGAGATTTTATTTGGTTTACATGGTTCAGCGGAGAGGTCAGCAGTGAGACTGTAACAAATTCTCCAAAGACTCTCTTTGGCCAAAATAACTTTAGAGGGTTCATACTTGACAATAATTTAAAAGAAATTATTTGTTATTATTAAATATTACCTAAATGATTGTTCTTGTTTTCAATATTTGGGGGAAAATAGAGTAATAACATTAGCTAACTAAGAGCCTAAAATTTTTTAGTACCTTCACATAACTATAATAATTTAGTATTTCTTTATTTAAAATAATTCTTGCCCAAATTATATGCTTGCAAAGAAAACTGATATCATGACAATTTGCCCTTAATTACTTTTGACACCAAAACAGTTTAAGAATTTCCACAGAGTTGTATAATTTCCAGAAAAAAAATCAGCTAATGTGTGTTGTTACTGATAATTGGCTTAACTAACTGGTTTTTCTAGGAGAATTTTAAGAGAATCATTAATTTCACACTTTCAAACAATAATAAAATATGAAATAAATACTGTACAACAATTTTTTTTACCAGTTTATCAAAGGTCAGGAACTGGTACTTTTGAACTTGATCAGCTTGGAGGCTACTAGAAAATGACTAAGAGCTCTGCCGGTTACGTCAGCACTGGGCCTGTGGATCGGACCTGGGACAGGAGATCTGGCCCCGGCCCCACCGCTGGGGCTTCTTCCTTCCATCTGTTTCCTGCCTGTCTTGAGGTGAGCAGCTCCCGTCCACCGCAGCATTTCACCTTCGAGCCAGGTAACTATGGACCAAAACCATAATCCAAAGTGAGTCATTTTGTTAATTTAAATTGTGTTCGTTAGGTACTTTGTCCCAGTAACCAATAACTGATTGGGACACCTGTACATACTAGCTTGTTTACTATGCATACATAAGGTTATGCATAGTAAACAAACAAACAAACAAACAAACAAAAAACAGTTATTTCATACGGGAAGTACAGTAGATCCATGATAATAGCTAAAATTGTAAAAATTATGAGAACATGGTCTCTCTCAACATATCTCATTGAATAGCAGGATTTTAGTGCTAATTTTGGTTTACAGTGGGGAATTTAAACCACAGAAGTCTACTGTAATTGATAAGTGATGTGTACTAAGCATCACATTTCTAAAATGTCACATTTTAAAAACATGCTGATGAAAAAAGAAAGAGAAGATGAATTAAAAAAATAAAGTAGAAAATGGGTATTGGAGCCAACAAGACACTGAAGTGATTTCTTTGTCCTCTTTCTGTGGGGCACTGGCACTGGGTCACTGAAACCCAGGAGTTGGGCATGGAGTGGGCAGGATACCTGTGTGTAGGTCTAAGCCGACTTCTTACCGCACATCTGCATAAACAGTCTACACCATTGTGCTTGTCCTAAAAAAAACTATTGCATTTTTCTTTTCAAGGATTTTGACTGGAAAAGTAATAAACCTCATAAATAAGAGACAACTACAAAAGAAAGATTACTTCGTATATAAAGCGAGAACAAAAGCAAGGAATCTTGCCAGTCAGTGTGAGTAATTGCTGTTCTGAAATGCCTACTACACTTCAGTTGATTTGCATGACCATGAAGACAGAAATAACCTGAGCCGCCTTTCTAAGAAGCCTAGTGCATTAGCCTCATTTTCCCTCTCAGTATTTGATAGCCTTCCTGCTGGGAACCTAGGACAATTTTATTTGGTTGTTTTCACTTCTTTTCCTCCATCTCCTTGGCTGTGGCATGCAGACCCTGGGTGAGTGCACAGAGGCCCAGCCTGGAGAGCTGTCCCAGGAACACTGTGTCATTCCAACCCGACACTCAAGAGTCAGAGTGGTTTCTTTCCTCCCAGATCCTGCTTGTGCCCACTTTTGAGCTGGTGAACCGAAGAGGGAGGGAGGAGATGGCTGTGTGGAGGGCAGGGTGACCCCTGCATGAGTGGAGCCTTACACAATGCAGTAGGCCAGGAGGTGACCCTGAGGGGGTGGGAACCAGAAGGGTGATGGGTGAGGCCAAGGCAGACCACTGGGGACACGCACAGCAGGCCAGGAGTCTGCTTGCAGTTGCTGGGAGTAGATTTGGGCATCCAGAGTTTTCCAAAAAGTCAGTGTCTGCCTGCCTGCCTGCCTGCCTTCCTTCCTTCCTTCCTTCCTTCCTTCCTTCCTTCCTTCCTTCCTTCCTTCCTTCCTTCTTTCTCTCTCCCTCCCTCCATCTCCCCTCCATCACTCACTGTCTCTATTACTCACTCCTTTTTCTTCTGCCTTGAAGCTCATCTGAACTTCCATTACAAATTACAGAATAAACTGACCATAATTATTTTTGATTCTACTTGGAATCATTATGTGGAAATAAGAACATATATCTATGTTAGTGACTGTTTAACCTTAGTAATGAAATTGTTTCTACTTAGTTTGATTTCTGTTTTTGTTGGTTGGTTGGCTGCTTGGTTGGTTGGTTTTCTTTGTATTTTATTGGTACATTTTGGATCTATATTGTTATAGCATTCATCGCAGGGAATTTGTACCTGTGCATGGTACAACTTGCTTCTTTTTTCCCCATTTTTCTCCTCATCTTTCAGCCCCTTTTCTCCACCTTATTTACAGAAGCTTAATTTTTATTTTTTTCTTCTATTCTTCTTCTTTTTGTTTTTTTCTTTTTTCACTTGTCCCTTCTTTCTTTCCAGTTTAGTTTTCAAGGGGAACTAAATGTGTTCTCTTCTAAGGATGTGCGGGGTGGAGAGTCAACCCAGTTTTTGGAGTAACTGCCTGAGTCAGTCACTGAATTAATTATGACTCCTTGCTTACTGGCTGGAAGGCAGAAATCTTTAACTATGGATGGCATTAACCCTTTCTAAGATACAATGATATTTAAGAAACACAATGATTATAAAATATTTCAAAGTATATTTTAGCAAATCAAGTCCTTTGAACTCTGTTTAAAAATTGTTTGAACTGTCTTGGTAATCTCTATAGCCTGAAATGCCTTGGAAATTTACCAGATAATCTCTCTCTCTCACTCTCACTTGATCTCTCTCTCTCTCTCATCCATCTGGCACTTGCTCCATCTTTTCTCAAGGAAGCCTAAAATTAGTAGGTAAAACAAAATAATGAACAGCATTTATATGGTCTGTTTGTAAGTTACTTGGTATAGAGTATTTATTGGTCATATGAATCTAAAACTTTAGAGCAAGTCTGTGAAATTGTCCAACTTGTAAGTCATTTTCGGTCAGCACTCGTAAGCTCTATTTTTAGACATCAAAGAATCCAAGTCAGTTGCAACTGTGAATATGGAGTTATGCAATGGTTTCTCTCCCTTTCAACAACATCAATAGTATTTCCATTTATGAGTCAGGGCCACAGTGCAGATTCTATTTGCAACATTAATTTCTTGATGAAACAATTGAACTAATTGTCACAATAATCAAAGACTGTAATTAAATAGGCGATTGCTGACTCCTGGACTTGACAGTATTGGTCAAGTTGAATGATCTGACTACTGACTACCGTTCTCAACAGTGGAAGACAACTTAAATGTAACACTGAAAACCAAATCTGGAAGAGGTGATAAGCACAAGAAAGTTCATATATTTTCAAGACAAACTTAAACTTGCTGATGGAAGGAAAAATTAGTGAATCTTTTACAAGTAATAAAGCAATGCTAAATGTAATCTCCTAAGGCTAAAAATAAAAAACTGAGGGACTATAATAACAATAAAGCATTACATATTTAGAATATATACGTTAATAATTACGTAAGTTAATAAGAATGATGGTGACTGTTTTCATCATAAAGACAAAGCTATGATAAATATTTGAGGAGACAGTTAACCTAGTTTAAATATTATGCACTATATACATGTATCAAAGCATCACATATACCACATTAATATGTACAAGTTTGAGTTCTGCTATATTTATTCAAATAAATTTAATTTAAAAATGAAAGATTCTGGGATATCTCAGTGTCTTAAATTACATATGAAAGTTTGGGTGAGAATTTTCAGAAATTTACCTTGATGGCATGGTTTGGGGAAGAGGCAGAAAAATACAGTTAAATAAAAAGAAATAAGGTGCAAAATATTGGCTATTTATCAAACTTCTTTGGTACTATTTACTACCTTTATTTGCATAGAGTTCCAGTAATAATTTGATGCTCTCATAAAAGAAAAAAATTCACCACAAGGCACAGTTAGGATTTAGGTGTTTTATCCTTTTCTTTCACACCAATGAAGAAAATATTCCTCATTGTATTTTAAACACAAGGAGAATTTCTCAGTCTATTAAGGCTGCTATAACAAAACACCACAAGCTGGGTGGCATTAAGTAATAAGCATTCTAATTTTCACCATTCTGGAGGCAGAGCAGTTGGAAATGAAAGAATCAGCAGACACGGTGTCTGGCGAGGGTCAGTTTTCTGATCTTTTCTCTGTGTTTTCCCATGGTAGAGAGACAAGGGAACTCTCTAGGGTCTCGTTTCTCAGACCTAATTGCATAGATAAATGGAGAAGCTTATAGCAAATGCAGAAATTTATAATGCCCAAAGGTCTTATCTTCTAAGGCCCGAAGTGTTTTAATTCCAAAACAGAACCTCCCAGGACATAAACACTTAGAACACAGTGGTAAAATATATTTACCTAATATCATAAATGATTGTGTTCATAAAATTCTGTAGAGGTCAAGAGTATGAATTGAGGGCTTTTTTTTTTTTCCTTCCCCACGGTACCAGGGATCAGACTCACAGCCTTGTGCCTGCCAAGCAAGTGCTTAAGCTGCTGAGCAAAACTCCCTGTCCTATTTTTTTTGAGGCAGAGTCACACTGTGTAGTTCAGACCAGGCTTGCTCATGTTGTAGCCCAAGCCAGCCTCGAACTCACAACACTCCATCTACCTCAGCCTCCCAAGTGCTGAGATAAAAGTTGTGTGCCGCCACGCCCGGCCGAATTGAGATTTCTTGTGTTACCCCCAGCTCCAGAGGTAATCTTGTGAAATCTTCACTATGATTAAGAAATCATCACACACTTTTTATTTGCAGAAAAAATAAAATAGGACTTGTACTTTTTGTTGACAAAACTGAGATTTAGAGAGATTTTAAAATAAAATGTAAAATTAAATAACTGACCCCAAAGGGCTTTCTCTGCTTTCCTACTCCATCACAGGAGTGTCTCTGCAGGGGATTTACGTCTGAGCTCCAGGAGAATTTTTTCCCAAGCCTGTTGTCTTGGTTCAAATAGCATTCATCATTAGCTTGGATTGTACAAAATGATTGCACACTCAAACTTTATTCCTTATAAAAAAAACAGTTCTCTTCCAGAATCTGTAAAAAATAATACACACAGCACTAGGGGAAGGTTTAGGTATTTTATTGATGTAGAGGTTTAATGCTAGTAGCTACCCCAGAGTGTGTGCCAGGGACTATTCGGCAGCATGCATAATTTATAAAACATTCAGAGGACTCTATAAGGTTGCACTATCAATACTCCCATATAAAAGATGAGAAAATGGAAATTCAAGTTGAGTTTAAGAAGATACAAAACTCACAGAAATGGTTCCGCATTTCCATTCTTAGAAGAAAACTATTATTTTGTGATTCATAAGAACAGGCAGGTAAAATCTTAATAGAGGTCCAGGACCTCAGCCATTCATCTCCCTCACCCTTCACGTCAGCCAGGCGCGTGTCGCAGAGATTCCTGGGGCCCTGCACACCCAGGAGGCTGCAGAATCATGGTGTCCCCACTTTTCTATTGTAAGTGGGAACGCTTATTAGCTTTTAACCATTGCTTGTAAGCAGGGTCAGCAAATGATCCTTGTTTCTTAAGGCAGAAAATGGAGCAAGTCTAAGTAGCTCACCATGAAAAAATGAACACATTTTAAAGCAATTTTCAAACCAGTTTTTAAACATAACCATCATTAAAGACAAATTACAGTCCTAACATTAGACTGTATTAAAGCAAAAGATGTATTATTTCCCAATCGCTATGTCCGTGTTTCTAGGTACATCATCTTGAAACCAGTGAATTGTTAGAATGCTGTGCTAATGTGTAATGTTTTCAGAAAGGCCATGTTGGGCCTGTGAAACAGGCAGGACGGGAGACATTTACACATTTCCAAATGCTGACACCCAGGACCTACTTCCTCAGGGTGTTGATTAAACTTGCAGAAAGTAAACAGGAAATATAAGCAATTCTGATTAATCCAGAAACTATGTCATGTCTGTAATGATTACAGTGAGAGTAGCACAAAGTATTTGTGAAGTGTTTTTTTCACTCCCTGGGTTGGATCTCTAGGATACTACACCACCAAAGAAATGGAAAACTACTGTCTGATTCAGCAAAGAATTTGCTCATATCACTGACAAACAGTGAAGTTCCAATGTCATACACCAATTCTGCCCCATTTTTGTCAAATTTAATAACAGGAGGAAAACATTCATGGTGGTCAGAAAGATGCATTCACTGAATTATACAATCAAACATAGCTGTAATTTGAGTTTATCAAATAATTCTTGAGTTGCCACATAGATTTCTTCCAAAATCAGTGAAAACCCTCCTTTGGAATCAATTAGCTGTAAGAATTTACAATGAAGGATACTATGCATTTATAATGAATGTAAATTCAGTGCCACACGTTGCTAAAATCAGTGAGAGGTAATAAATGTGCAGGTCTATACACATATACATTTTTTTTCCATGAAAGCCAGTTGTTAAACATTTACTAACACAACACCAAATAAATACCTGGCATTTTCTTTATGGGGGAAGAATTCCCACTCACGCAGATTCTGTGTGAGTGTGTGTGTGTGTGTGTGTCCAGGTATGCAGAGTGAGTCCAGTTGTATCATAAGCAGGAATTCTGCCTGGCTAAGTGTAAGAAGAGGGTGAGAGTGAACCCTCAGGACCACACTGCATGCGTCCTCCGATGGCGATTACCAAATGCTCCACCTTCACTATAGCGCACAGTGAGCTCTGGAAGAGTCTGGCTAACATGTGTGTTGCCGGCTCAGAGAATAGCTAGGTGTTGTTGATTAACTGCATTTAATAAAGAGCACATTTTAAGGAGAGAGAGAAATCCTCATGTCAATGTGATCACAAAAAGGGAAAAATCATTATTTTGCCAGGCCAAGGAGAGAAAAATGCTGATTTGACATCCACGACTGTCCTATTGCTTCAACATTTCTAAACCTGCCAATAATCCCGATCTGGCTCTTGCCTCTGCAGTGAGATATCCTCTTAGATGTTGCTGCCAACTCCCCCATATTAGTATTTGACTATTCTCTTAAACAAATAGACTAAGAAAAAGCACATAAATATGCTGTGATATTTCAGTTTATTGTGCTACTCGGTGACCCTCTTTGTGTTGCACCCACTCCCTCCAGGGGTGGTTACCAGACTGGCAGATATTGAACAGCCTCATCCTGGGTTGTGCTCACAGCTCTTCCATCCTCCCAGTGACTGAAGGGAAGATCCACATCCAGGACCAGTCAATAACTCCAGGTACTTCAGTTGTGTGCCCCTCCTCATATCCCTACACTTCTCTCCCTCTTACTCTCGTAATCACAGAGAAGAGTTTACCCACATGGCCTCAGCATCCTTTGTTCCAGATCACTTGGTAAGTTTGGCCCAAATTCTCATTCATCTGGCTCCTTACAGCAGTTCTGCTCTCCTGAAACTGCCCACTACGAGAGTTTGTCACTCTGTGGACAGTGTCACCCTCCCCAGTCCATGGCCCTGTAGACATACCTGTCAGTATCCATGCCCCAGAGAATTCAGTCATTCTTGTCTATGGGTTTGTAGCCATGTTACTCAGAGGAGCTGATAAAAATGTCATAAAGAATAGAGCTGTCCTGCAGCCTCTAAACCTCTCAATCTCAATACCTGCAGGATCTGTGACTGACCCTGCAGTTGTATGCTGCCCCAGAGGATGGAGAGCTGACCAGCAGGTGAGCGGTGAGTGTGTTGATGAGATATGCACCCCGGGCGGAAGCAGCCGGGGTCCCCGGCTGAACCCATGGCACTGAGATCCTTGGGCCTTTTAGGATGGCTGCCCTCCAGCCACACAGGGCAGACTCCACAGATGGGATGGTCCCACCTAGAGCCGGTTCGTGGCAGGGTCCACAAAGGAGGGAGATTAACATTTAGCAATGTTCTAGCACTTGACTCCAAGGAGATATTTTTATTATGGTCTACAAAACAATCCGCTGATGAATGAGGAAAGCTTTCTATTAACGTAGTTTGAGAAACAATACCCATGGTGTGATGAAAAAGACAAAATACCTGGAGAATTCACTTACATGAAGAAGATGATAGTGGCTTATGGTTTCAGAGGCTCCAGTCCATGACTGATTGGCCACTGCTCTGATAGGCAATTACTGATTGGATACTGCTTTGATAGGCAATGGTTGGTTAGCCACTGCTCTGATTGGCCAGGATGGATTGGCCACTGATCTGATTGGCCATGACTGATTGGCCACTGCTCTGATTGGCCATGACTGATTGGCCACTACTCTGTTTGTTCACAACAGATTGGCCCCTGATTGGGCCTGTGTGGAGGCCATCATCCTAGTAGAGAATACAGCAGAGCTGCTCTCACTGTGGAACAAAGAAGAGGTCAGGGTTCCCTGTCTTCTTCCAGGAGGCTGCCCATGGCCTCAAGTCCCCCTTCAGGGCCAAGTCCAGCAGGTTCCACATCCTCCCAGGAGCCCCACTGGGAACCAAGTCTTTGACATGTGGCTCTCTGGGGAGACTTACCCAAGCCGTGGCACACGCATTGATCCTCATGGGCATCCACTTAGCTCCACGTCCATCTTTAACCTGGGACCCTAACTCCCTGCACACTGACCTGCTCCACCTGGCCATGCAAGACTCCTACCTTTCAGTCACATGCCAGCCACATCCTGCTGGCCCAGTACAACTCCAGCTTTGTGCTTGTCTGAGCACTTTGCACGCACACAGGGACTGGGCTTTGTTTTCTCTCCAGCTGTATGTAATTATGCTACTCTTACATGCTATATACTTGAATTAGTTACAGTTAATGCCTATTCTTTCCTTTTTTTGAATGTCCTTATCATGCAAGCCTAGGACACACTGCAGCTTTAAGGCAAGAACCCAAAGCATTTATGTTGAGCTGGGTCCCCAGCACATTTTTTATTTAGTTTATCTTCTTTAAATGTTGGGACAAGATCTCCTTAGGTGCTAAGTGCATAGAATGGGATCAAACTTGCCATTGTCCTGCCTCAGCCTCCCAGAGTACTGTGATCCCAGGCGGGTGCCACTGCGTCTTTTTATCAGTGTCCTTTGGAACTCATCCACAGCCCAACCTAGAGAGCAGTTTGAGTGAAGAACCTTCTAGACCTTCCTACACATTGCTTACAGTCCTTGCTATGGGCTTTCATGAGATAAGTCACCTTACATCTGAGTGATTGTGCCATGATACTTTGTAAATTAATCACTTGTTTAACTCTGCTCCCCATCTATAATACAATGGCAATGGGAAGGTCTGTGTCTCTCTCGTGAGATCAGGGTCTGTCAGACTCTGTCTGGCACGTGGTCTGTAACACTGCAAATGAGGGTGAGTGATGTGAGCAGTACACTGATACTTCGCAGTAGAACTGGGGTACTTATTTCAGACAAAACGTAGAGCCAGAATCTTACAGCTGAGAGGAGTGAGTGAAATTTTATAACGATGGTACATAAATTGCATTCCTTCCACAAATAAATAGTTTTAGTACTTTTAGATACTCTTCATCTGCTTCCTTCCTCACCCCTGACTTGACTGTTACTTAAACCTAGTGCTTCTGTAGTTTATTTATGCAGGGCTTGGAAAGGCAAAATTTGTACAAATCGTATCATAGTGTGTGCCCAGGTTGCCTCCTTATGTTTGAAAAGATGCCCTCAAATCTACTGTTTGCTTTTCTAGAAAACTTATTTCCCTGTAATTTCGGAAGGATTTGGGCAAACGATTCCTCAGCACACATGTGTGAACCAGGAGTACTCTTGCTGCCCATGGATAAATTCCAAAGGTGATTGGAATGAATCCATGGTTCAGTCACTTCAGCTAGTAAGGTGAAATGAAAGGTAAGATGTTTACCTAAGACTGAGGTAAAATACAATATGTGGACGCTGCGACCTGCAGTACTTCACAGACAGCTGCACACATCACACCAGGAGTGCTTCCCAAAGCGGGGGACACACATTTCTGCTGGGGTGCATTCAGTCTGTGGATGACCAGAAGCCCAAGGGGAAATGCTCATGTTCGTCACCTTCAGAACTCTTTGCTCTTCATCCATGACTCACTAGGTTCTACTCTGAGGAAAAGGCCCAGTGACTCTTCCCAGTATGTGAGCTGTAGCTACAGCGTCCTCCCTCACCCACCTTCACCGGGTAGCTGATAGCTCCCACCAGGAGCAGAAAGCAACCTTGCCTTGAATAGCACGGCCCAAACCATGAGTGGGCAGAGCACGGGGACAGATTTTAAAATCTCAGTCTGGGGATGTTGGGGAGGACGGAATATACCCCTTCTCACACCCCTCACATCCGCTGTATGGAATTTTAAATGAGGTTTACATGAAGATCCCATCTCAATGTGTTCTAATCCTCATCAACTCTGCTCATCCTCTGAAATCGTTTATGAAATGCTTTGGTAATGAGCTAATTTTTCCTCCTGTCTCTTTCACTGGTGTTTTCTGTACATAGCAGTCAATATGTAGAAATTAGCTTAGTTAAGGAATAGAGCTCCTATCTTGTCTGGAAGCATCCCGAGAAATGTGTTACACAGTGTGGAAAGTACTCAAGTCATGGGGCCTCAAACCCCTCACAGTTCAGATGCCTTTTGACTTTAGCATCATCTTATAATATTCTTTCATGTTTAAGTGGTAATTCCTTCATTGTTTCACCTCATTAAGAACATAAATTTGAGAAATAATATCTATTTGTCTTTACTCACTTAAAGTGTGTTTTGCTGCCCAGTAGAAAGTATGTGCCTAATAACTATTTCTGGGTAAATAGACAAAGGTCAGAACAATTTCATTTCTTTTCACTGATAGGTTCTGAGGTAGAAAACTAGGGTAACTTCAAAGTATCCTAGTGTTATGATTCAGAGACACCCAGAACATGGCAATTCCTTTTTGGGATGCGAGAGGAACTAAGTGTTGTCCCCTGATTTGTCAGAGTTACTGGAGAGACCAAATGAGAAGGGCTCAAAGCTCTAAGGAAATAAGAGTTCCACCTTAGTATTAAAAAACAACTGAGTTCCAACAGTTTGGTGTAATGGGAGCATAATGGATTTGTTCTAATCCTTCCTGAGCTTTCACCATGAGAGGTGAGGTCAAAATACACACTGAAAAAATTAGTATAATAAGGGCTGAGGATATAGCTCAGTGGCATAAGAGCCTGCCTGGCAAGAACAATGTCCTGAGTTGGATTCCTGGTACAAAAACAAAACAAAACAAAAACAAACAAACAAACAAAAAAAAACAGAAAAAACATTAGTATAATAAAACACATATTGCCATTTATCCCACTCCAAAGATCCACCCTCTTTATGAGGTGTGAACAAAAATACAGTGAATGCTGCTACCAAGCGTTGTCCAAAGAAAGGCAGAGTTGTAAATCAGGATGCTGTGTCTTCATTCACCTTATTCAGCAGACTAGGCATCATGTGACTTCTGGCTCTTCCCCAAAGTCAAAATGACCATGAAAAGGAAAAGTTTTCAATCACTTCAGGGCATGGAGGCAGCCAGGGCAGCAAAGCTAAAGACCCTCAGGAAAGAAAACTCCAGAGCTGCTGCAGAAAGCTGCTGAGAACCGTGGGATGAATATGTGCAGAGTGAGAGGAGGGTTTTGAGTGAGAGTCAAGGCAGCGTGTCTTGTACTGTAACACTCTTGAAATTTAAGAATTTACCGTATTGTTAAGTCCCAAGTCCTATCTGAATAGTAGAGACAGACAGAAGGAGAAACTGAGAAGGAAGAGAGAGAAACTCAGGGGACAGCTCATCTGTCTGCACAGTGAACACTGCTCTTCAGGTGTCTGAGAGACAGGAGAATGCAGGCACCTGCTCTGTGTGTCCAGGGATGGGCAGGACAGCCCTGCAGTGCCAGGTGCCCATCCCCTGGCAGTGGGGCGAGGCTCAGGCCACCCAAGATGTCCTGTGCAATTCTGTGTGTGTTCACCTATGACCCAAAGGACCTAGACTCTGCTACAAGATTCTGGACTTTCTCCCCTTACAAATAGAGTGGGCCAAATTAAAATTTCATCACAAATAACTCTGTCACTCTCTACCTGTCTAGTTATACCATCATGCAAAGATCTTCCTGCTCTGAGTTAATCCTGAGTTTCCACTCAGCCCCCACACACTCTTCTGAGTGTGTGCATGTCCTTGTCTGACTCCTCAGTCATCTTGCCCACTGTCACAAGAGTGACGGTCTAGCTTTAACTTAGTTGTGTAAATTTGTGTACATAACGGGGCACCAGATGTTAGGTGTCTGACCGTTAGCCCTTCCACCCCACTGCATCCTTCTTACACAAGGCTGCCTTCTGCGGACTCCTTCTGGGAACATCCTGTCCTACCAGTACATGACATGTGACAGTCTGGGTGACTTCAGGCCGACTGACCCCTTGGCCACCCCGGCACCTTGGCTTACACGGATCTTCATTCTTATGTACCCACTCTGTCTTGTTTCAGTTTTGCAGCACCGAGGATGGAACCCAATGCCTTCACACTGAGCTACATCTTCAGCCTTGTCATATTTCAATTTTTTTTTTAAATTTTAAGACAGCGTCTCTCTAAGTTGCTGTTAATGAGGCTACTTTCAGTCTTGCAATTCTCCTGCCTCACCCTCTCAGAGTCCTAGCATTATAAGTGTGCATTACCATGCCCAGGTTATTCTCCCTCTTGAAGAGTATGTACAGCACCATCTGTCTTTGGGTCCCAGCCTTATGGCTTAAAATAGCTACTTTGTATTCTCCGTAGTTTAACTAACTCTAGGATACAGTTACCAGTGGCTCCAGGAGAAGTCTAACTGTGAAAAATGTATAAAAAGGTAAACCATTCTTTGAGGGCCATGAAGAAAGAGTTTCTAGTCATAGCCAGAAGTAACACTGAAAAATCACAGCTCCTTCCTCACTGTGGGGTCATCTTGATTGCCTCGTAACCCTACCTTTCATTTTTTGCTAATGAAAACTAGTGATACAGCAATGTTGACAATAATCTTTTTCATGAAAAAACAGAATTTGAGTCTGTACCTCAGATATGATCACACGTATAAGTAAATGGAATCAGAAAAATAAGAGTTATATATGGAATGTTAATAAAGGTTTTGAAAATTGGTAAAACAATTTCTTTGTTTCTCTCATATGTATCTTGTGCTATCTCAGAGAGACTATATTCATGAAGAAAAGGAAAACATTATCACAGATTCAAGGAGAAGTCAAATATATATACAAGAGAATATACATAGGAAGGAAGGAAGGAAGGAAGGAAGGAAGAAAAAGAAAGAAAAAGAAAGAAAGAAAGAAAGAAAGAAAGAAAGAAAGAAAGAAAGAAAGAAAGAAAGAAAAAGAGTCTTTTCTGATGTTTTCTGTAGGGATGGGTAGCCAAGGATTGGCTCTGGGAGATGCTTGGATGAGACATTAACAGAACCTTCAAAGAATGGGATTAATTTGTGATCCTTTGGGCACGAATCTTTTCACAGTTTTATCAGTTACAGCATCTGCAACTTACAGAACTATAAACTAGGTCTAAGGTAATGAAAGGTAACCTGAGTGTATGCCCTAGACTATAATTTTCCACTAGAACCATCCAGAAGTCCTTTTTATTTATTCCAAATTTGCTTACAAGGAGAAGAACGTTAATTAACACATTTTAGGGATGTATTTATTCTACAGCTCTATTTGAACTACACTGCAAAATGTTCCTGCTAATTGCTTAACACCTGGATCTGATTGCACTGGAACTACTGCAGATTCCCAGAACTGAGTCAAGGTGGTGACCAAACAGTGCTTGTGAATTTACCCTTCTCTTAAAGAAAGTAAAATAATATTCCAATATTTAAAGACAACTATACACAGTTATTATGTCTCAAGAAAAAAAGTGTGCAAAATATACTGCATATCTTTTTGCTTGTTTCAGGGCTGGACATGTGTACTCCTATCCCTAACCAGCTGCTTGCCGGGCACATACAGCTATGGGGTGAGACCAGAGTTCCCCAGAATCACTCAGGGGCACCAGGCAAAGGGCACTGATTCTGTCCTTTCTTCTGCAGTTCACTGCCTGCCTTGAGAATTACTATTATGCTGCACCAGCATCAGTGTGGGAACTGTACTGCGACACTTGTACAGACATCATTGGGAAAATGGTCAAAGTTTGAGATTCATGGTATGAGAAAACATTTGATTAAAACTAGAAATAAACATAAAAATTCATTGTTCTTGTTAGTTACCACCTGACATTTTACATTCTTAAGTGGTGAAGCAATGAAAACAATAAGCACAAGAAGTTTCTTCAACTATGTGAATTGTAGTTAGATTAAAATGTGATCACATTGTTTTTCTAGCAAGTTAACATAGTTCCTTTATATGTATGTGTTTTAGATTATTTTAGTGAAAATACATAATGCCTCAAAAAAGTAGTCATTATCAGATACAAGTTAGAAATGTATACACTACTTTGATCTGTTGAGAATTACTTTCCTCTGTAAAAAAGTATCTTCACTTTTCTCCCTCAATATCACTTTGAAGAATATAAAAAATGATACTGTGTGGGTTTCATCCTGTGTCCCTCCAAGGCCTCATGTAATCTGGATGGGACTGAGTCTGGCGTTTGTGATTGGTTTGCTGTCTGGCACTGGAATTGGCAATGTGAGTGCTGCACCTGCTCAGGGCTGGAGCCGACATACAGTGTAAGGGTGCGAGGAGGCTGTGTTGTGCCCCTCTCTCTCTCGCCAGTTCACCTTGCTGTTTGGTGGCCACCATGAATGGCTACCCTGCCACGCCATGCTGCCTTAGAGCCAACTAAGTATGGACCAAAACTCCTGAGAACTGTAAGAAATAAACCTTTTCTTCCCTAATTTTGGGCGTCAGGTGTTTTGTCTCAGCAATGAGAGAAAAGTAACTGAGACAGATACCATCAGGGATATAAATAAATAATGCTAATGTATGAGACTATCTCTTGCTGAATGATTTATAATAGTGGAAAATCACAATTGTATAACATGCCCAAAATAATGGCATTGAATGTAAAACCAAAACATCAAGGTTTGTTAAATATTTAAAGCCAGAGGAAATATTCATGACACAGTGTTAAAAAATCCCCCCAAATTTTGGTGTCACTTTAGGGCTCCAAAAGCATATTTCCCAGGAGAAATCAAAGAGAACAGTACCTAAATCGTGCTGCCTTTCTGGTTAGGGTTGGGGACTCTACAGAGAGGGGTTCATAAACTGGGGGGAACCCCATAGAGCAGGAGGTGTTCATGGTGACGATGCTTGCAGACAGGGCGCTGCACACCGGAAGCTGAAAGCTGAGCTTCCTGAGAGTTTCCTCCAGGAGCTGTAGGCAGAGAGGCTCTGGGTGAGCCGGGTGGAGCCTGGCTGACCATACCCCTCAGATCTGGACTTCCGCAGCCCTTCCAGTGGTGACAGAAATCTGAAGTTCCCCCTCCATATGCTTGGTGTGCAGCCTGGCCTCTTTATCACTGTTCAATTCTAATGAATCACATCAGGCTTGCAAGTGTAGCCACACTTACACAGCAGCATCTAAGGAAAGTGCACCTTTGTGATTTCTTTAAATGCTTTTACATTTGTCACAACCCTGAGAAGTTTCAGGGCATATTTTGTCTCTTCAAAGAATAATTTAGGATATTTGAAATTTAGTTAAGAAAGTTTATTGCTCAATGGTTGGAGGGAATGCACAAGGGAGCCCTGGGTGTGACTCCCTGGGTGTGGACACACTATGAACACACTATCCCATCCCAATTCTTCAAACTCCTAAAGTGGGTTTCAACAGTGTACTAAATGTTTTTGCCTAATTATATAATTCCGGTGTCTTTTGCATGGATTCCTTTTCTCCTGCGAAGATCAGCGTGTGGGATGAAGTGCCCTCTGTTCTCATGGCCCCAGGAAGGAAGACTGTTCCAAGTGGGCCGCAGCTGGCATCCAGGGTGAGATGCCCTGTTGGTGAGCGTGTGAGAAGCATCCACTCCCCTGCAAGTTGTAATAACATGAAGTGTGGACACTTTCTGTGGATAACTTGGCAATATATTTAATTCAAAATGCACCTGCTGTTTGCTTTTAACAATTGTACTTCCAGAAATCCATCCTATAATGATACTCATATACACAAAATGCCATGTGAACAAAATATTTCATTCATCTTTTTTAGAGAATAAATATTTAAAAACCTGAATGGACATCAATACTGGCCTGGGAAAATTGGGCTTCATTAGAAGGAAATATGGGCAGCTACAGATCTGTTTGCTTTGTGATACATGTTTGTGTGCTTGTGTGTATTTAATAGCTCTGGAAGCCCCAGAATAACAGAGGACTCTGGAGAGGTTTTGGGACTTGGGAATAGAATCAAAAAGGAAAATTACAGTGTAATACCTTTTCATCTCTTGAGTTTTGTACTTTGCAAATTTATTTCCTTTCCCAGAACTACTTTAAAGTTTTTAAACAGTAAATTTCCTACTTTGTTTCCATATGGAAGGCTCTTAAAGTAACATGGTATAATAAAGGATTAGATTCCATTCTCCATTTCCTTAAGCAACCCCTCAAGCTCCAGACAGCTGGGTTTCCCTCCAGGCCTTTTGGTGCAGGTCCTGGTCAGGAAGAGCTTTCCATAACAGTCCAAAGATAAATACTTTAACTTCATGGGCCGTATGGCCTATCAGGATTGCCCGATTTTGCCATTGAAGTGCTAAAACTGCAGCGGGCACTGTGCAGTATGTTAGTGCTCTCCCATTCCTGGGACACAACCCTCCACATCCACGAGTTAAAGGAGGAAGGGTGCACGGCTCAGGGGGTTCAGTCCATGGCTGACAGACTCTGAGCAGAAGCATGGTGGAGAAAATGCCTTGTGGGGAAAACCTGAAGCAGAGCACATAGATGGAGCCAGGGAGGGAAATTCCCTTTCATGTGATCCCTCTTCAATCCAGGGCCAACTCTAGCAGCCATTCAGTGATGAGGTCAGCAGTGGGTCAGTACACTGGTGAACACAGCTTCCCATGATCCAATCACTTTTCAAAAGTCCCACCTATGAGCACATTGATACTTTGAGGGCCATTCTAGATCTAAACTCTAAAGCAATGTCAATGTGCAATACATTTTTTTTTTTCCTTTAGGCAGTGACACACCTTAGCTATTTGTATGTAAACTGGGTAAAAGAATTTAGAAAAGTCTTGCTATCACAAGCCAGTTTTTAAAGTGATTATCATGCACAAATTCACAATTTGAGTATTGAAAGAATGACTATCTTTGAATTCACACATTAATAATACTTAACCTTCCTGAAAGAGATGGGAACTCCCAGTAAAACAAAGTCAGTAAGGGGAAACCCGGGGGAGAATAGCACTGCGCATTTCCAACTGTATCCTCTCTTGCCTCACAGTTTTATTAAAGTGTCATTCACATTGAGTTCCCTTCCTTTAAAAGCATACAGTGGATTGCTTTTAGTAAACTTATATAAAATCAGTTTTAGAATATTCTCACTGCCTCCAATATCCCTGGTGCTCTCCAGAGTGTATTCTACTTACCTGCCTCTGTTCAGACAGCTTCAAGCCTTCACAGCATGATTTCACAGTTGTGGGCTATGTACTGTATGATCTTTGGTGTCTGGCTTCTCCCATTCAGCTTCATGTCTGGGAAGGCCTTGTGATTTACCTTTACATATGCCAGCCCTTTATCTCTTTGTTATTGCAGAATAGCACTCCCCTGAATGGATACACCATGAGTCATTTATCCACTTACAGGTGGGTGGATGTGTGGGTTGTTTTTATCTTTGGGTCATTGTGAATTAGTGTGCTATCAACCTTCACACACCAATCCCTATATAGACACATGAATTCCTTTTCCTTGAGGGGAAAGTCAGGTGAAATTGCTAGGTCATATGTTACATTTGCATTTCACATTTTTAAAAAATACTAAACTTTTTTTATATGGTTTAATCAGATTACATTGCCAGTGGAAAATATCATTATTCTAGTCTCCCTATACCCTTATTTGTTATTATTTGTCAATTTTTTTATACCATACCACTTGGAATGTGAAGTGGTATTCCACTGTGATTTAAATTAGCACTGCTCTATCAGTTAATGGTGTACAATCTCTCTTGTGTATTTTGATATAGCTACAGTTACATGAATATAAAGATGTTTTTAAAAGCGGAGAAGTTTCAGTATACTGGTTTTGTATACAATGGTTTTCTCTGGACAACAAAAGTACGTTTGTTTTTAACTTAAATTTTTCTATTTTAAATTATAGGCAATAAGTCTCAGTGGTAAAGTTCTTGCCTAGCATCTGTGAAGCACTGGATTCAAGGCATGGCATGCACATAAATAAGAAAATAAATATTTAAACATGTCAAAATTTATTTAAAAGTCTATGTGGGATAGCTTTCTTGCCATTTAGCATTAAAAATATAACTGATGCAAGAACACCTGATACACTGTAGAATCAGCTTCTCCACTATTGATAATCAACATCCATACTTTTAGGCTTTCAGAACATCCATCAGTCACGGGGTTCAAGTTTCTTCAAGTCTTAATTGATCAGGTGACTTTGAATCTAGATATTTGGACTCTTGGTGGGGCAGATTCTCTGCTGGATGCTGGGAAAGGTTCCAGCTGTTTGATTCTTCCCCAAGGCCTGTGCACACACTTGTGTGGATTGCTGCTGACAGTAGTGCTCTTTCATTCAACTCTAATTTTACATGGTGCTCAGTAAGGCTAAGCTAAGCATAGTGGTGTTCCCTTGTCATTGCCAAACTCTAGGAGGCTGAAACAGACAGATCTCAAGTACCCACCCTAGGCAACTTAGTGACTTGGAGAGACCCATGCCTCTGGGCTGCAATTTCTGTGGACAAAGGGACTCCAATGAGCAGCACCTTGTGATGAAGTGGTTAGCAGAAACTATGCTTAGCATCAAAGTAGGACTAATGAGTTCTTGGAATTAAATAAATGAGCTTTTACCAAATCACTCTTACAAAGTTGTCACCCTCACCTACAAAATGAAGTGTGATTTTCTTCAATCAAGAAATGTTGAGATTCTTGCTGGCCTGTGGCCTCTGTTCCCTGTGAACAATTGGCCACCCCACTTCCCCGCAATGCCGCCATGTCTTCTCCTGCTCTTTGTTTTTGCCTGTGCTGTAACATTGGGCAGGAGATTGGATCCCGTTGCAGGGGTCTCCGAATTAAAAAAAAAAAAAAAGAAGATATTGAGAAACTCTCATTGGTTGGAAGAGTCTAGTTAGAGATCATGATGCTGTATCATGAAGCAGAAAAGGAAATCAGTGAAAAAACTGGTGAAACCCAAAATCTTTGCAGCTTAGTTTATCGCACTATAAAAATGATATATATCACAGTGTATGAGGGCTGCAGTCCAGGGGATGCCCCTTCACAGAGGCACAGGGAGAGCTACTCAGGGCCTTGCTGCTAGGAAGCTGGCAGAGGGAAAGGAGGAGTCAGAACATAAACGCTGTGCTTCTCCTGGCTGCAGCCCAGGGCTGCCTCTTCCCACCAGACTCCGCCCCGTTACAGCAAGGCAGCTACAAGTCCAGAATCCAATCACTTTCCAAAATCTCTGGGTGCATGAGGCTCTGGGTGAACCCCTAGACGTGCACCATAGCATGCATCAAGATCACACTCTGTTAACATTTATGCATATAAAACATAGACATAATTATGCTCCACGTTCTCTTTTGCTATTGACTTTCATTAATACCCAATATGCTTATGCTTCTGAGAGTGAATTACATTTTTCTCACTGATGCACTTGAATGTGTTACTGCAGCAGCCCATGACAAACTATTTAGTTAAGTAATTAATGTAATTGTTTCATAGAGAAATAAAATATAACTTCAGAAAGAACATTGTTTTTTTAAATGTGTATTTAATAATTTGGAAAAACTTAAGTAGAATGATGAAAAGTTGTTCTGAGTTAGGTATGATGACCAAGCATGTATAAAACACTGACAAAATATATTAGTAATTTGCACTCCAGTTGCTCTAGAAATGCTTAAATTCTGGCTTTGTTTTCTACAAATCAGAACAGGAAACAAAAGATGCACTGTGGAAATAGTTCACACAAAATTTCAATTAGCAGAGTCCTCTGTAATGAAAATCCTGGGTTTTCCTATTAAAAAGTTGGTAAACACACATTCTGCATTTATAAAGCAATATATCTTTGTGATTTCTTCTTTGTAAGCAAAATGTTCAATTTAACCAAGACAGAAGCAGAAAAATTTTGTGCTTCTATATAATCACACAAACACCTATCTGTAAACATATACTCATATATCATACCAAGGGCATTGAAAACTACAGTGAATATTTAAATACATATTCTTAAATATTACAATAAAAAATACATTGCCATTAATTCTCCCTCAAATGCTCCTCCTTAATTTGACCTCACCTCTTCCATCGTTGTTGTCACTTTGTGAAGTAGTTTGGAGGTCTTCTGTGGTGAGGGTCTCTCTTGGCTGATAACATGTCCAGAATCAATTCCAAATGCTTACAGCAATTTCTGCCATGTAAAACATTTTGAAGTAATCTCAGCTGCTTTATGCACCAGATCTGGCGCTGTGCAACTACTGAGTCTTCCCCAAAGTCCAAATGACCATGAAAGGGGAACATTTGGAATCAGTTCATGACCTGCAGGCAGCCACGGCAGCGCAACAGAAGGCACCCAGGTCAGGCGACTCTAGAGCTGCTTCGGAAGCGGCAGGGAAGCTGGGATGAGTGTGCAGATACGCAAAGGACAGTATTTTGATGATGATTAGTGGCCACGTGCTTTTTATTGTAATTTTTTAAAAAAATAAACATAGGCCAGGTTTTTAAATAAAATTGTATATTCGATACATAGGCAAGTGTGAGCTCCAATAATTTCCGTGGATGTTACAGTTTTAAACTTAAATTGTAAGCCGGGCGTGGTGGCGCACGCCTTTAAACCCAGCACTCGGGAGGCTGAGGTAGGAGGAGCATTGTGAGTTCGAGGCCAGCTTGGGCTACAACGTGAGTGCAAGCCTGGCTTGAGCTACATAGTGCGACACTGCCTCGAAAAACTAGGGCTGGGAGTTTGGCTCAGTGGCATAAGTTCCTGTCTGGCAGGCGGGAGGCTGTGAGTTCAATCCCTGGTGCCAGAAAAAAAAAAAAATAGATAAACTTAAATTGTATATTTTATTTCCACATAATTTTTGTTGTAAATATAAATATGTAATTTTACACCATGTACTTTATGTGCTACTTAATTGAAATTTAGATAAAGTAGAGTAGCACTGGGCTCATCTCAGCTGAGTGGAAATCTGCTTCTGAATCCAGCAGACAGGCAGGGCACGTGGGCAAGGAGGAGAAAGGGCCAAGTTCTTGGTCGAGGCAGGTTTGGAAGATAAATTCAGTCTTTTTTATTATGCATAATTTGCTATTCTTTTATTTTGCTTGTGCTGTCAAAGATTAACAAACTATGTGCTTTACAAGAAAAAAATTAACAATAGTAGGGAGAAAACCGGTCTATTGGAAGGTTACTGAATCAAGCTTTTAAAAATTATTTCATCAACTGTAACCATGTCTGTATCATGCTGTGCATTACTGTGATGGGGTCGAAATTTTAAAAATGCTTTTTATTATTTTCTCTTTGCTTATTTTTTTCCCTTAATATGTTTCAAACCTCTGATTTTTGACCTAATTTGGGCTCATATCTTTACTACAGATTGAATCCTTTATTAAAATTAACTCAGACAAGCCAGGCGTGGTGGTGCACACCTTTAATCCCAGCACTTGGGAGGCTGAGGTAGGCGGAGTGTTGTGAGTTCGAGGCCGACTTGGGCTACAACGCGAGTGCAAGGCTGGCCTGAGCTACACAGTGCGACCCTGCCTCAAAAAACCAGGGCTGGGAGTTTGGCTCAGTGGCTTAAGCGCCTTCCCTGGCAGGTGTGAGGTTGTGAGGTCAATCCCCGATGCCGAAAAAAAAAAAAAAAATTAACTCAGACAGACCCAGGGTCCAGGTGGCGTCACACTCTGGGGTACACTCTGCCTAGCTCCCTGGGACCGGGAGGCCTTGGCCCCCACCCAGTTAAGGTGGAGGCTCCACCCACATGCCCCGGGAGGCTGCCCTCCCTTGCTGCGTGCAGGGCCCAGCTCTACTGGTTCCCGCGTGACCCAAGAATCAGCGTGACCCTCAGGGGAAGGCCCGTCCAGCCTCACAGGACACAGAGGTATGCAGCCCAGCCCAGATCAGCCCAGGGCCCCAGAGCTGCTCCTCAGGGACTGACCAACATAGCTGCAGGACCTTGGAGAGCTTGGGCTCCCCCCACCAGAGTGAAGAGCACATGCGAGCTCTATACTTCAGTGGAGCGGCTTGTGCATGCACCATCCCAGGGCTTGCGGAACCCCGCCCAGCCAGGAGCAAGGCCCTGGCACTGTAGGCCTGGGACTTGCCCAGGCTTGCCCTGGCACAGCTGTTGCTCTGAACTTGCAGACAGATCCAAGGTCCAGGCCGTGTCACATTCTGGGGTACACTCTGCCTAGCTCCCTGGGAACGGGAGGCCTTGGTCCCCACCCAGTTAAGGTGGAGGCTCCACCTGTATGCCCCAGGAGGCCGCCCTCCCTTGCTGTGCACAGATCCAGCGCTACTGGGTCCCGCAACTCAGTGCGACTCACCACTCAGTGCGAACCACCCCTCAGCACAACCCTCAGGGGAGCGCTCGGTCAGCCTCGCAGGACACAGAGCCACGTAGGTTCTAGAAGAAAATGACAAAATGAAAGACCAAGAGGCAGTCTCATCCCTCAGCCCACAAAGAACAAACCCAAGAGACACTGAAATGGAAGGCAGTGGGAGTCACACAAAGGGACTTTCTGAAATGATAGAAAATGCAATAAAGAAACAGCTTGATGAAGCCATAGAGAAATTCAAATCAGAAATATTCTCTCAGCTGAAAAATGAAAAGAGAATCATTATTAAAGAAATGCTGTGTGTATCTAAAGAAGAGCAAGATAAAAAAAATAGAAGAACTTAAGAAAATGATCAAAACCTTGAATGAACAATATAAGACACAAACAGAATGCATGAAACAGATGCAAAGGGAAATGCAAGAAATGAAAAACTCCATGGAAAGTTTGAAAAACCACTTAAATGAAGCTGAAGATAGAATCTCAGATCTTGAAGACAGCATGGGAGATCATGGCCACGAAAGAAAAGATC
>RJWM01026096.1:0-28538 GCA_004363535.1 Dasyprocta punctata | reverse complement strand
AAATCAGTAATCCATTTCATTGGAAAGTTTGAGGAGTATTGGCATTAAATCTTCTCTAAATTTCTTATAAAATTCAGTCAGGAATTCATCATGACCTGGGCTTTTCTTTGTTGGTAAGTTTTTAATCACATTTTCAATTTCAATAGCTGATTTTGGGTTATTCAAAATTGTTGTATCTTTTTTTTTTTTTTTTTTTTTTTTGCGGCACCGGGGATTGAACTCACAACCTCGCGCCTGCCAGGGCAGGCACTTAAGGCACTGAGCCAAACTCCCGGCCCTGGTTTTTTGAGGCAGGGTCGCACTATGTAGCTCAGGCCGGCCTTGCACTCGCGTTGTAGCCCAAGCCGGCCTCGAACCCACAACGCTCCGCCTACCTCAGCCTCCCGAGTGCTGGGATTAAAGGCGTGCGCCACCACGCCGGGCTTTGTTGTATCTTCTTGATTCAGCTTTGGTAATTTGTATGTTTCTAGAAATCTGTCCATTTCCTCTGTGTTTTCCACCCTATGTGAGTAAAGGTTTTCAAAGAAGGTATTCATGATCTTCTGAATTTCCATGGGATGTGTAGTAATTTCACCCTTTTCATTCCTTATTGTGTGAATTTGAGTTTTTTTCTTTCTTTTTCTTAATAAGATTGGCTAGAGTTTATCAATTTTATTTCTTCTCTCAAAGAACCAGCTCTTTGATACATTAATTTTTTGTAATGTTTTCTTAGTCTCCATTGCATTAATTTCTGCTCTGATCTTTATAATTTCCTGTCTTCTCTAAGCTTTGGGTTTCACTTGCTCTTCTTTGTCCAGAAGCTTGAGGTGTAGCATTAGGTTGTTTATTTGTGCTCATTCTATTTTCCTGATGTGACACTGTATTGCTATATATTTCCCTCTTAGGACCGCTTTCATTGAGTCTCACAGGTTTTGGCATGTTGTATCTGCATTTTCATTCAATTGTAGGTATTTAATATCTTATTTAATGTCACCTGTAATCCATTGGTTGCTCAAAAGGTTGTTATTCAATTTCCATGTGTTTATGTAGGTTTTACAGTTTCTTTTGCCATTAATTTCCAATTTCAGTGCACTATGGTCAGATAATATGCTTGGGATAATTTCAGTCCCTTGGCATTTACTTAAGGATGTTCTGTGGGCTAATATATGATCTGTTTTAGAGAATGTCCCATGTGCAGCTGAGAAGAATGTGTATTCTGATGTAGTTGGCCTGAACACTCTGTAAAAATCTACTAAGTCCATTTGTTCACAGGTTTGATTCAGTTCTGTTGTTTCTTTGCCAACTTTTTGTCTAGTTGATCTATCTGTTTGTGACAGTGGGGTATTAAGGTCCCCTATTACAATTGTGTTATTGCATATTTGGTTTCTCATGTCTATTAGTATTTGTCTTACATAGCTGGGTGCTCTTATATTTGGTGCATATATATTTATGATTGTTAGCGCTTCCTCTTGAATTTTCCCACTAACAAATATGCAGTGACCTTCTTTATCTCTTTTGATCATTTTTGGTTTGAAGTTCACATTGTCTGCAAACAAAATAGCTACCCCTGCTTTTTTCTGTGTTCCTGGTGCATGGAATATTGTTTCCCATCCTTTGACTTTTAGTCTATGAGTTTCCCTTTGAGTCAGATGTGTTTCCTGTATACAGCATATTGTTAGATCCTGTTTCTTGATCCATTCTGTCAACCTATTTTTTTTAATGGGTAAATTGAGGCCATTCACATTGATGGATATAATTGATATGTTTTTTGGCTCAACTTTATCATATTATTTTCCTGCTGTTGGTTTTCTGCTTTTCACCCTTGTTTAACTGCTGGCCCTGTCTGGTGCTTTCTTTCTGTTGTTTTTCTGAAAATTGTAGCCATTTTTGTCTCTATCTAGTATGTCTTTCCGTACTCTTTCTAGGGTTGGTTTGGTGGACATGAATTTCCTCAATTGTTCTTTGTCATGGAAGTATCTCATTTCTTCATTAATTTTCAAAGAAAGTTTTGCAGGGTTCATCAATCTGGGTTGAAGTTGTTTTCTTTCAGGGCTTGAAACACTTCACTCCAAGCTCGTCTTGACTTGAGGGTTTGTGCTGAGAAGTCTGCCATGGTTCTAATAGACTTTCCTTAATAGATGAGTTGTATCTTTTCACTAACAGCTTTTGGTATTCTGTTTCTATGCTGGATTTCTGGACTCTTAATTATTATGGGTGTAGATTTATTTTGGTTATGACTGTTCGGTGTTCTATATGTCTCACTTATCTGCATAGCTGATTCTTGTCCCATGTTTGGGAAATTTTATACTATTACTTCTGTGAATACTTTACCAATGTCATTTGTGTTGTCTCCTGTATCTTCATTTATGCCTGTTAATCTTATATTGTTACTCTTTGCATCATCTGTTGAATTGTCACTTCATGCTGTCTTGTTATTTTTAGAAGTTCTTTCCTTTCATAATCACTAGCCGCAATCCTGTCCTCAAGGCCCAAAATTTTATCTTCAGCTTCATTCAAATGGTTTAGCCAGCTTTCAATAGAATTTTTTATTTCCTGGATATCTCTTTGAATTTATTTCATGCATTCTACTTATTTTCTATATTGTTCATTCAAGGTTCCCATCATTTTCCCATGCTTCTGTACTTTTTTAATCTATGTCTTCTCTAGCTATGCTGAGCAACTCCTTTATTAAGGTTGTCATTTATTTCTTTACATGAGAGATTATTTCTAATCTGATTTCCTCTATAGCCTCATGGATTCGTTCCTTTATTTCACTTGCTGTCTTTTCAGAAATTTCAGGTGAGTGACTATTAATTTCCTCTATTTCAATGTCTCTCATACTTGTTCCTGATGGACTGAATGTTTAAAATTGTATTTTGCTTTTTCATTTTGTCATTTTCCCCTCTTGGGTTAATATTTTGGTCTTTCAATCCCACTAGTGTTAACTGTCCATCATGTGTGTCTTAGGGTCCTTCTGTGTGGCTAATGTTTGTCCAATTGCTGGGTCCCACAGTGAAGGGGAGGGGCCAGTCACCTGAATTCCTCCTGCAGGGCCTGTTGGTTGAGTCCTATATTCTTCCTAGGTTGACTAGCCTAAGAGTATTGATGTAAGTCAACTCTTAGTTCCTATTGTTACTATGGCTCCAGGCCACCAGATCTACCTGGCTATGGTGTGCACCTTGGCTGGGATCCTACTATGTCACTGGGTGTCTTATAGGCCCTTTTGATTTTCTCTGTGTTGGGGGAGGCTTTATTGGCACTCTCCTCAACTAACCTGGTGTTCTCTGTATGGAAAAAGGACTCATCCACACTCTTGCCAGACTCACCAAGGATCTACAGCTGGTGGGGGAAGTTTACTGCTGCTCCCATTTACCCACTGAGGTCCTCTATTTGAGGGAGAAACGCACCACATTGTTGCAAGCCTGCTGAGGTCCTCTGTGTGGGTGGGGGGTTGCTGAGGCTGTTGTGGTCTCTTGTGGGGTGGGAAGGGTGATCAACGATCCTGCTGGTCTCCAATGTCGTGGGGCAAGGAGAAGAGGAGACTAGCGATCCTGCTGGCCTCTAAGTCTGTGGGGTGAGTGGGGGAGCAGCTGACGATCCCAATGGCCACTAGGTCCATGGAGCAAAAAGAGAGGTGGAGCCAATGAACCTGCCAGCCTCTAAGTCCTGGAGCAAGGAGGGGGGCCAGGTCGACAATCTCAGTGGCCCCTAGGTCTGAGGAGCAAGGAGGGTGGCAGGGCCATCCTCTAGCTGCCTTTAAAATATAACAGGATATTGCTTTTTATACAGAAACTGGATGTTCTCAGGCCACTCATTATCTTAGATTTGCTGCAAAGCTCTCTTTAGCTCAGTAAGAACATCAACTTTATCTTCAATATTGATATGTGCATTCACTGGGTATTTCTATTTTATGCCTCTGCTACTCAACTATTTCATGACCCTCAGCCATATATTCTTACATAGATGCTTTAGAGTTCCTAAATATATGTGGAAAAGAGAGGCTAGTGACTGAGAGTTCCAAATATGTCAGATAGATGTGGAAGGCCTTAATGGAACAGGTAGAAGACAACCTTGCAGCTCCAACCCCATCCTCATCCTTCTTAGTGGAAAATAAATTAAAAACAGCTTTGTTCAGATACTCAGAGCCTCCTTCTTACCCTAAGTCATTCAATTTCTTAGAGAAAGAATCTCCATTTTCCCTGAGGCGTGTGTAATTGCCATCTTGTCGGTCTCATTGCACCCCGAAATGCGAAACTGCTCAACAGTGTGTGCCCTTGTGGGGAACTTGGTGTTTGGCAGCGCTGTCCTCTAATTTATACATGATTATAAGTGACTTCTCACTCTCACTGAGTCTGTATCCCTCTTCCAAACTCGTAATTCTTCCTGACTTCACTGATGCTATTCTCATCTTTTGATTAATTTATCAATGTATCTCTACTTAATTTATAATCTGTTTGAGAAATTTTCCTGAACTTATTACTATTTTTGTCTACATTTATTTAAAATGAGAATTTGGGGAGAAAGACATCAGACATTTATGATGAATCCCTGTTAAGTTGGCAGGCTTATTCTTTTAATCCCCAATGTCTTACAAAATACCAGACCAAAAATATTTGCATGATAAATATGTATTGAACCCAATTGAACACACAGGGTAAAAAGGACGTATTGTAGTTTTGCCTTACTTTTGGCTAAAAATATTACTAGCTATTGAATATTTACTTTCTTCATCAAGATTGATTGCAATAATGATTGTTGTTTATTTTTAAATCCAGTTCATTTCCAGTGAAAGAGGAATAAATTTCCCCACATATGCATCTCAAAAAAATGAAACAACATAAAACCTCATGAAAATGTATTCTATCCTGTTTTTAAAAGTTTCAAAAATTTTTCAGTAAAAACTTTTAAGCTTTGGGATGTGGTGTTTCATGCTTGTATTTCCATGACGTTGAGAGGCTGAGGTAGGAGGATCCCAAATTTGAGCTCAACCTAGGCAACTTAGCAACTTAGAGAGATACTATCTCAAAATAAAAACAAAAATCTAAAAAGGGCTGCAGGAGTAACAGCTCAGTAAGAAAGCCCTCCCTAGATTTAATACCCAGTACCACATACAAAAACAAACATTTAAATTGATATTCTCCATATTTTCTTATTAAAAAGGATGACTAATTGTATATAATTTCGTGTGAGTTTTGTTGTTGTCTGTTTCAGAAGTAGCTTATTTCTTTGCAATATCCTTTCCTCCTTATTTTGTGAAAGAATAAGGATTTTCACTGGGTACTTCGAAACCCAAATAAAATCCTGTATTTCCCATATTCCTTGTATCTGGGTGATTTAATTTGGGTGTTGAGATGTAGGCTAATGAAAAGCATTGCTTCTTAAACTTTCATTGAAAAGGAATCAAAGTGCTTCCCACCTCCTCCCATCTTCTTTCTTAAAACATGTGTGTGTATCAGAACTCCAGCCATGAACTTGGATAGGCTGGAGGCTACACTCCAAGGCTAGCAAAACAGAAAGACAGAGCCCGAGTCTCTTTCTACTTAGGTTATTGCCTTACTTACCCTTGATTGTTCCATCATCTGTATTTTGTGTCCTAGCAAATACGTAATGAGAAGGAGAATAAGCAAGAGTCATGTATGTTTTGAACTTCATAAGATCTAAATTTAATCACTATGAAATAGGTAATAATTTTCCTCACACAAAAAGAATACAATGATTTTGAAATAGTTTGATTCTTATACAATCGACAAGCTATTTTTTCAAGTATTTTAATTTCATATTTTTGAACACACTTTCGATTTCATTGTTAATGTATCCTTTTACAATCAGTGCACATTTTGATTTACTGTTCTACCAATTCTATGTTTACACTTCTTGCATTTCAGTCTTTCTAGTATTTTACTTTCCTTTTAGTGAGCTGTCCTACCTACTTTTTCTCATTGCTGAGATCTATGACTGCATGAGGCTTTGGGGGAATGTCTAGACACAAGCCATAAAGTCTGCCCCTGGCCCCCAAAAACTAATGCACATCTCTTTATGCAAAATGCATTTAGCCCATCTTTAAGAGTTGCCAAAGTCCTAACAGTTTCAGCATTGCTGAAAAGTCCAAGTCCAAAGTCTCGTCTGAGGTTAACGGCAAACTTTTAGCTGTGAGCCCCTATACAAATGAAAAAAAGTCAAACATTTCCAACATTCAATGGCACAAGGTAGACATTTCCATTCCAAAAGACACAAATGGCAGATACAAAGAAATGGAACCAAAGCAAATCCAAAATCCATCAGGCCAAACATTAAATCCTGTATGCAGCAGCTGAGGCAATCGGTGGCAAAATGTGATCTCCAAGAGTTTGGGTGGCTCTGCCTCTAGAGCACTGCCAGTGGTTATAGCTCCCATGGCTTCTCCCTTGGACCACTTCTGCTCCCACCTTGCAGTTTTCCTCAGACAATTCACATGTCTGGCTTCTCCAAACTTCTGCAGTCTCCACCGCACTCTAGCTTCACACTTACACCTTCACACAGTGTCCTCTCAGAGGCATACTGCCTGGCCTCCCAGGCAACCCCACAACTCTTGCATTCTGCATGCACCTAAAACCAGCAACATATGGATGATGCCAAGGTCTGCCACCAACTGGTGTAGTTGCCAGGCTTCCTTCTGTCTTGGCTGTGGGAATCAAGAGCCTGGATTGCTGAGCAGTGTGGACCCAGTTCTGAGGAACAAATTGTCTAGGCTGCCACCATTTTCATCTCAAAACAAAGTGTTTCACCTTTACAAATCTGAGGCTGCAAAGGCTGGAGTCCTGCAGGTTCATGTATTATCCTCAGGCCATATTTTATGTTGTCTTTTTTCTGAAATACTGGGCTTTTTCTTGCTAGTCTTTTCAGCAACCAGTTTCTCCTGTGTTCCATCTTTACAGGCTGTAGTTTTGCTGGAGCTTCTTTTCTGGCCAAACACATTTTGAATCATCCTGCTGAGCTCTTTGCTCTTGATTCTCAATATAAAGCTGGCTAAAAGCCCCCAAGTAACCATGCCACTGCCTCAACATTAGACTGCCTTGAAATTCCTTGTGGAACATTACCCTCCACCCTTAATTTCAGTCTCAAGCAAAGTATCTGGACATGAGAAAAATGCAAACAGACTTTCGCTAAGCCAGAACACATATCCTCTGGAGTCCAACAGTCAATGCAGTCCTTCTTCCCAAAAGAAATCTCCTAAACCTGGTCTTTAACGGGAGCATGTCTGTCTCTATTCTAGTCCCCTGAGCTCTGAGCAGAATCCCTTACTAAGTACAACCTCAGGCATTCCACGACTGCTTTTCCAGTCACAGGTCTGAGCCTTTACAAACTCCTCCCACAAGCTGGTTCCAAAGACTGCTGAACCACACGGTTAGGTACAGTCACAGCCAGGACCCCGCTTTTCCAGCACCAAATCCTATCTTAGCTACTTTTTCTTATTACTGAGATAAAATACCTGACCCGAGTTAAAGAAGAAAAAGTATATTTTGCTGATATTTGTAGAGTTTTCTGTCAAAAGTCAGCTGGCTCTGAGGTTGGGTGGTGTGGCAAAGTGGCATCACAGACAAGAAACAGTCCACAGCAAGCAGGGAGGGAAGAGCGCATTAGCCCTCTTTCTGTTGTTTATATTTTATGTAGCACTCATACCCTTAATCATACAATCCAAACAAATCCTGTTTGCCTAAATTTTCTTACTCTGTAAACAATAGGTGTTTCTTTTTGTTGTTGTAAAAGTTTTATCCTCCCTCCCCCTTTTTTTGGCATCTGTAATATCACTGAGGTATATCTGGATGATGATTTGCTTACAGTTTCTAACACTATGTGTTTTAATTAGATGATGCTTCACACTTCATTTATTTAAAGAATAGAATAGTAACCTGTCAGGTACAGTGGTGCAGGCTGTAATCTCAACTACTTGAGAAGTTGAGGAAGCAGTATCACGAGTTGGAGGTCAGTTTGAGTAGGTTAGTGAGACTCTCTGATGTGTGAGACCCTGGGTTCAGTCTCCTGTGCACTCGCACACAGGTGCACACACACTCAATACACATGTAGTAAATTCATTGTCCAATCCTGCTCTGCTCCTATTTTTCTGGAACTCTTATAAAATACATTGCCCTGCGTTGGTGTTGCATGCCTATAATCCCAGAATTTGGGAGGCTGAGGAAGGAAGATTGCTGTGAGTTCAAGGTCAACCTGGTCTACATAGTGAGACCCTGTCTAAAAACAAAAACAAAGCCAGGCGTGGTGGCACACACCTTTAATCCCAGCACTCGGGAAGCTGAGATACTGAGATAGGTGGAGCACTGTGAGTTCAAGGCCGGCTTGGGCTACAGTGTAAGGCCAGCCTGAGCTACATAGTGCAACCCTGTCTCAAAAAAAGTAGGGCTGGGAGTTTGGCTCAGTGGCTTAAGCGCCTGCAGGTACAAGGTTGTGAGTTTGATCCCTGGTACCAACAAAAAAATTAATAAATAAAAATAAAAACAAAACAAAAAAACCCTCAAATTGTACTGTATGATACTAGTGAAGGACTCTTCACAATCCTTCCACCACCGTCTCCCTATCCAGCCTCCTGTCTAACAGTGCCCTGCAGCCGCAGGCTTTCTTTGCAGCACTGGCACTCATTGCTCACTGTATCCGAGGAGCTTCATCATGCTTTTTCCTGAGCAGATTCTTTGAAGCAGTGCTCTCGTGTGTTGCCCTGGCTGGGCTTGAATCTGTGATCCTCCTTCTAATCCTCCCAGAGTGCTGGGATTCCAGGCCTCTCTCAACAGACATTGCTGGGAAACATTAGTACTCAAAATACTATGCAAAATATAATTTAAAATTATGTGAATGAAAGATTTGATTCCTTGGGAATATTTAACACATTAACATAAACTATAGGTGTAGTTGGACTGAGACAGCTTACTTTATGAGTGACTCCTTAATTTAAATGTTGAAGATTTGTAGGAGTTAATTTTACAAAGAGGAAAGGTGAGAGTTTTTCAAGAAGAGATCTTACTATGTGCAGCTATCCTGTAGCAGAAAGCAGACTGGGAATTATGAAGGTGTTAAAGAAGACCAAAGAAATTTAAGAACAGAAATAAAAAAGGAAACTTCTTAGAATTGAAGATGGAGATTTAGTGATTTAGGGAGACTTTGTCTCAAAATAAAAAAACAAGGGTGGGAATGTAGCTCAGTGTGAAAGCTCTGGGTTTAATCCACAGTACAAGAAAAAATAAAGCCAAAAAATAATGTTTCCCACAAAAACCTAATCTCAGTGTGGATAGGCCCCTTGGTTGATTTTTTGTTATTTCCATTGTATCGTGATGGTCTAATACAGGAATTTGTACTTATTACGGCTCAAAAATATTTTTTAGATAAATGCCTTCAGAATTCCTGTTTCTTTGGTTCAAGTGTGAACTGATGTGTTGATAGGTTTTCTCCTCCCTTCTTTTATCCCTACTAGAAGACCCTCACAGAGTTTTAAAGCATAATGGTCCCATGCCATACTGAAGTCCCAGTCTGGACAGGTAGAAGGGAAGGCTGTGTTTACCCAAGTGGCAGGGTCAGCAATAGAGTCTGGGATTCTAGTCTTTATCCAGTTTTGTCCCTCCTCATAAATATGGGTACATTCTTCTGTGTCGAAGAGGGTCAGGAGGATTCATTTGCAACCTTCCCAGGAAGGCTGATGTGTCTGAAAAATCAGTCAGGAAATCGGTTGTGGCTTTTCTGAGTGCAATGGGGTGTGGTACTTGCAGTTGAGATCAGTGGAACTGAAAGGCTGATAGTACAGAGCAGGCTGGCCTGGTCCCCTCTGCCCATGGGGATATTCCCGAGAGGCATCAGGAGATGTGCTGAGCAGAGCTGGCAGGTAAGTGGGCCGGACTCGGGTCCCTCAGGGATTAGACTGAACTGGGGGTGGAGAAGACTGCAGAGACATTGTGGGTGGCTGGGAAGGTGGGTCCTGTTTCTGTTGGGAGCAGTGGTGCAGATAGCAAAGACAAAGTAAGTGGTTTAGGGAGTGTTGGTGCCAGGGATGAAGCTAGCTGACTCACAGAGGGTGTCCGAGACAGGAAGGAAATCAGTTTGGTTGTAGGAAGCGTCTGTGCTGGGACAAAACTGGCTGAGGCATGGGAAGGATCAGTGCTGGATGCAGAGTAAGCCATGACTGGGACAGAGCTGTAGAATCTGGGAGAACAGCCGATTGTGAACTGGGTGGCAACATCAGGGGTATACTTGGGGACAGCAACATGGTGCCAGTCCCAGAGCCTGAGTGGCTGCCTGATGGCTAGAAGGGAGCCACTTCTGGGGGCAGTGGTGGTTCTGGCAAATTCAGGTCAACGTCCATATACAGCAGCAGAAAATCCTTGTCGGGACCTTCCAGGAGAATGGGATAAATCTTTTTAGTCTGTGGATTCTTTGGGCATCTGGAGGAGTTTTGTTCTGCTTTTATGGCCAAAAGAGTTCCCTTCTCCTGGAAAGCACACACTCGGAGCCAGGACAGCAGATTTTGACACAAGTTCATCCAGCTGTCAATATAGGGGAACTGCTCTGGGCTGCTTTCAGCGCTCTGGTGCCAAACCTGGTGAACGATTTCTGCGCTCACAGTGCCTTCTGGTGGCCAAGCAGGACACTGGTACTGCCATTCTGTTTGGCAAAACATGTGGAGGTGGTTTGGTTTCAGTTTCATTCTGTAGTCCTCCGCATAGCCTTTCTGGAAGTTTTCCACCATGCACTCTAAAGTAGTCACCTTTCTCTGACTAGCACCCATTCTGGCTCCCTATAGAGTGTGTAGTGCCCTTGAGCAGAGTCACCAGAGACAAAGGATGGGAACCTCTCACTGAGAGGCCATTTAGATACAATCAGACACTGGGACTAGTGCGTCCCAGTCTTGGTGCACGGGCGGAACAGTCTGTGGCTTACACTGACCGCTGTCACTCAGTCCACACATCCACACACAGTCAGAGGTTAAATAGATTTCCGCCCCCAATCCCTGGAGCAAATCCTACTAAATCCAGGACAGAATCTGGCTGTCTTGGCTAATGCATCCTAAATTGGGGATGGGAACAGAAATTGACAGGCTGAGGCTAGCGAAAGGGTGTCCCAGGGATATCCTACCTTCTCTGTCAACTGGCTGCCTTCACTGCATTCCTTGTCCTCTTAGGCTCTAATGAAGTCACTGCAGCCACACAGGGGCTCCCACTCCATGATTGCTGAGGGGATTCTGAGAAAAGAATCAGAGGGCATGCTGTCCCATCTGCAGTGCAGAGATCAAGTCCCCATTAGCCAGCAGGCCTCTCCACCAGTGACCAAATGGTCAGCGCATTGTCTCCCAGAACAATCCCCCAAAATTATGATGGGGAATTCAGAATCAGAACAAATGGAGACACGGTACTAGAAGAACTTTAGAAGGCAGCTTTATTATGCTAGCGGGCTGATGGGAATTTCAGTTGTAAACCATCAGCCCCAACTTGAGGTCACCAGTCATTTATATAGGTTTCCAAAAGGAAGTACAAAAGGAAGATAACATCCTGTGGTTGGTTACACGTGTCTTTATCACTAATTGCTAGGAAGAATTTACTCTTACAGAAGCAGAAACTGAATGAGGTTACTATTGTATAACATAGAGGAAGAACCCATTGTTTGAGACAGGGCAGTATTGTTTTTGAAGTGATAACTGTCTGGGACTTGGAAGTGAAAGGAATGTTTCTTCCTGGCTGAGCTACACTTACCTCACAATTGGCATCTGGAATGTCAAGGCTGTTGAGTTTCTAGCTTTCTAATCATGGGAACAGGCTGTGTCTCCCGGTCTCATCCTTGAGTGTTAGAAATATGCTTAGTATTAGAAATGCAAGTTTTAAATTTTTCTCTGCATTAAAACAGCCTCTAGAATTTCTGGCCTGTTTGCTTTGGGTTCTTCTTCAACACAGTTACCTTGTCCTTCCCACCAGGTCGTTGAGCAGATCGATACCCTGACCTCTGACCTGCAGCTGGAGGATGAGCTGACTGACAGCTCCAAGACAGACACCTTGAACAGCAGCTCCAGTGGCACAGCCTCCAGCATGGAGAAGATCCGGGAGCCGCTCAGCAGAGCCCTAGTGCCGCCCTCAGCCGTGCTCACAGTCCTGAGAAAGCCACACCCCCCGGCACCCCCGCCACGGCTGACCCCCATGAAAAGCGATGACCCTCGGAGGGGAGTGCCTGCTGCCCACCCTGGGAGGACCAATGGCCCCATGCTGCACGGCGGAGGCCTGCCAGGGGGTCCCAGCCTCATCCCCAACGGTGACCTCCGCTGCACCCCCGGCGTTGACATGGACGATACCCCGGTGCAGCTTCTCACGCACAGACCTGAAAAAGATGGGTGCCCCTCCATGGGGCCTCGAGAGCGAGTGCGGTTTAACGAGAAAGTGCAATACCACGGCTACTGCCCTGACTGCGATAACCGGTGTAACGCGCGGCACAGGGAGATCCGCCTGCACGGGGAGCCTGGGCCCCTGCCGGGAAAGGCCTCGCGCCGAGGACCACCGCCCCCACCTCCGCGGCCTCCTCCTTTCCCGCTGGAAAACGGGGGGCTGGGAGGAAGCCCCAGCCGCAGTCACCCTCCACTCAGACCTGCAACTGTGCCTCCTCCCCCCGCCGCACCCAGACCACAGAGGACCATTCTGAGGAAGTCAACCACTACGACAGTGTGACGTATGCCATTTTAAAAACTTACTGATTTTTAAAATATTTCTATATCATAAGCATTAAATAATAAGTAATGAGCACTTTCTACTCAAGCAATAAAAGCTCAAATATATTAATCCTGCGTTCAACAAAGTGGCATAAAACCACCTGGTAAGTATGCGATGCATTGCTTATATCCTGGGTTTACACTATTTTAAATGTTAAATAGTCAAAACTGCAGAATAATGAAACAGTATAAATGCACTGTTTTTGCAATTGCACTATGACAAAATACGACCTTCTAAATTTCAAATATTTTGATTTATTAAAATACCCAGGATGATTCATTTTATTCATGCCCAACTCATCTATGCATAAATAACATTTCATACTAGTAACTTTGATCTGATGCTTTTTAATAAGAAATTTTAAAATTGAAGGACTATTTTATTATTTTTTCTAAAGATGTTTGTCACTAGTTTTACATTCAAAAATGATATCAGAAAGTTTATTTTCTATACTATACAATTATGTTCAGCTATATATGTAATAAAATATTTTGGTTGTGGAAACATCATTATGTCAATAAATAATAGAAAATAATGACAAGACCAAATGTTCCTCAGAATTCAAATGAAGGACTGGCGTGTTTAATCTCATCACAATATTTATTGAAATAGGTAGCAACATTAACTGTTTTGAGAAAGAAGATCACAGTAAGTGTATGTCAGAATTTTCTAAATTATAGATTACAATCCATGTCATAAATACACCTTTTCATATGTGCATATTATATACCTCCATGATGCGACTTCAAGGACCAGTCCTTAAGCTTCTGTCCGTCATCAAGCACTGTGTTTCTCCTGCCCTCCCCGTTCATCCAGGACACACTGAAGACCAGCACATCGAAGCTGTGGGGAAAGACTGCCTCCCTGTGTCAACAAACTCTGCCTCCATCAGAGAACTCACGTTTATAGGAGAATTAAAAAAGAAAATGTAAATATTTCTGGTAACAGGGTGTGTTCTGCATAAGCCTTGAGCTTGTTTTCTTCAGAGGTGAATGGTGTTGTGGTTCTTTGTTGTTCCGTAGAAGAAAGATTGGGAATCTTTTCCTTCTGTCACCAAATAACCGTCTTTCTTCATCCTCATTTGCCAGCTGAGGAAATTGATGTACTTGTGGGTTAATCTGGGTTTTGGACTGATAAAATGTTTTGCCCTGGGACTGGAAATGAATTTATCTCCCTACAGTGGTGGTGAGGGAAGGTATCTGAAAATATGTGGTCCAGAGTGGTAAGAGTAGAAGATCACCTGATGGAAAATTTGTTTATTGTGTGAATTGGAGAATGCAGCGACCTTTTTGAAAATTTGACTCTTGGTTTCAAAACTAAATATCACTGCCCCAGAATGGCAGTCATCAATAATTTCTTGACTCATCCAGGTTGTACCATGGTAATTTGTAAAATTGTTTTTAAAACAATTTCTAGTAAAATATGATAGTTATTTTGAGCAAGACATAAAAGTGAAATAGGTTTTATTTTTAAAGGCATGATCAAATTAGTAAAAAACAATAAATGATTGACTTACTGAATATCAAAATAATGTGTTGACATTTTACTACATACATTTTTGATATAAATAAACCCAAGAGTCATCATCTTTCTATATTTAAATAAGTCCCTTAAAACGTGCATCAAATATCAAGATATAAACAGTTGTAGACATAATTTTCTTCCTTTAGCCTGGTTTCCTTCTTTCAGCTGTCACTATGACCTAAAAATCAGTATGTTGTATGAGACCATGCCTCTCGTAGATGCCTAGAAATTCTGCCAGATCTCAAAGCAGACCTTTCTTGCAATCACAAGTCAACCACAGATAAAAAATTTACTTGAAACATAATGAGTTGAATAAATTGAATCGTTCAGGCTGACTGAAAAAGGACATTGAGCCAGATGTCTAGAAAAAACTTCTAAGGTTCAAATCTATCTCTTTTCCTTGAAGTACAAAGTATCTTGATAAAAGACCATGTTTTCCTGTTTGACTGGTGACTTATGCCAAAACTACACCTGTTTTTTTTTTCATTCAACAAATTTATAACTAACCATTGTTCTGAAAAGTTGAGTTAAATCTCAATCCAAAAATGTTGCAGTTGTTGACTTTACTTTCCTATTATAGTTTATTTATTTATAACCAATAAATGTTAGATTACAACACTATTGAGCTTCCTTTTGAGTTCTTTTTTCTAGATTATTTCAGTTTTCATTCATATATAGAATATGGTATACCAATGTGGTTTTTGTTTTCCCAACTGATAATTTTGCAGCATGCTCTGGAGTTGAAGTTTTGTTTCGTTTTAGTTTTTGTTTTTGTGGTATTGGAGATTGACCTTCACACCGAGTTCTATCCTCAGCCTTTTATTATTACTACTGTTTTACTTTTTAACTTCTCAGATAGTGTCTTGCTAAGTTGCTTCATCTGGCTTCACACTTGTGATCATCTTATCTCAAACTACTAAGCCATGAGGATTGCAGGCATATGCTACACAGCTCAGCTGTTGTTTTTAAAATATGAATAAACTTGTAATAACTGGAAAGCAATTAACACTGAGCATCTTAATATTTTCCTGAAACTTGTAATTAAAGTGTCATAAATGACAGTATACTTTTTGTAATCAATAGACACTGCTTTCAATATTTAAATTTTAAACTACAAGCCCTGCATATAGTCCATTAAATCACCATAAAATATGATATATCTTTTCTTCTCCTAATGGTTTTAAACAGAAATGCTTTCCTCAAATTCCTTAGTAGAACTTTTTTTCTATCACATGCATTTGAACATTTTTATTTACACATAGTGTGTACCACAGACTTTGTAGCCATACTCCTTTGAAGGTGACATTCCTGCAAAATACAAAACAGCAAAACGTTCCTTCTGATAATATCCATCTATAGGGTAAAAATAGAACGTATTTCAATAGACTGAATACTCTTTAAATATGAATGAGAAAAGTCTTTGTCTTCTAAGTTTGCACAATGATTTTTCCAATTTGGGGAGGTTATTGTGTGTCTACTGATGTAATATAAAAGGACAATAAAAGAATAACTGAAGTTTTCATCCAACTGCCAGTAAGTTCTAAAAGGAAATAAAATGAATATTTTAGGTCATGCTTAAGCTAATTATTCAAAGATCTTCACATAAAATGCAAAGATATGGAGAAAAGAGAAATTCCCCACTCTTCCAATTTGATATTATGTTCATAACCCCCTCATTAGTGTTCAGTAATACACTAGGAAAAATGAACCTGTTAGAAGGAGTTTAATTTAAAAAATCTTACATTTGAAATATAACTGCATCATTATTATTTTATGGATAAAAGCATAATGCAAAGTATTACATGGCTTTCTTTGGACAAATCAGTACGTATGTTTTAGCATCACCACAGAGCTACAGCTGTACCATCTCTGAATTTATGTAAGACCTTTTATCTATAGATTCTAAAAAAGAAACTATAGCTATTTTTTTTTTTTTTTTTGGTATTCCATGAAGAAAAATCTGAGTAGATCTACATATAATTGCACTCAGGATACTGTAATCAAGTCTCAAATCTCTTTTGACTGATGGGGGGCATTGAATGAATGTAATTCTAAGACTTATTCAAAAGATTTGTTTTCTTCTCCTAATTCTTTGTTAATAGTGTGCTCTCCTATAATATATACTCAAAATTGTATCACAAGATTACATGCAGTATATTTTGATAAAGTAACTTATGTTTTCTAAATGACAGAATGATTTATGAAAAATAAAATTATTTTAAAAACTATCTTCCATAATTAGGTAGAGTTCATGGTGTCTGACAATTACTAGAATTTATCATGAAAATCACATTACATTTTTGGGGTCAATGTGTAGTGGTAACAGTAATTAAGATTTAGAGTAAATATTTCAGAGTTTTATAACCATTCAAGCTGTACAATTCTGAATTAATGATAGACATGATGTTACATTTAGAGTACACAGTAGTGTTGAACTTAAAACATTAGCTACATCTTGGTGGAGCAGTAATTAGTAGAATGTCATTTCATTTGAAACACAGATTTAGCATTCTGTGCTTTAGAGGAAAAGCTAAGGTGGAACATAAAGATTTTTCAGGTAACTCCCCTTTTAAAATCCAGTTAAGCTCTGATATACTATGTGTTGGTTACTTTTCTCTCATTGCTGGGACAAAAGACCCAACACCCAAGTTTCTTTAGCTCACAGTTTGTGGAGGTTTCAGTCCATAATCAACTGGCTCCAAGGCAGGGTAGCACAGCACAGGGGCAACAGTTCATGGTGGTGGCAGATACCAAAAGCACAAGAGCAAAAAGGGAGGAGCACAGAGAAGACTTTCTGTCCTTTATATTGTATGTAGGCTACCCACCCTAGAGTGGGTGTAGCACTCACACCCATAATCCAAGCATTGGACCATGAATCAGTCATAAACTCTAGAACCCTGCCCCCATGACCAGGTGAGACTTTGGGGGGACATCTAGACACAAACCATAACATATTATTACAGTGTATTGTGACTACAACATTAGCATGTATGCATTATACCTTTCAGAATGCCAAAGAAAGAATTTTGAAACTTTTCTTCACAAAGAAATGATAAATGTTTGAAGAGCTAGAAATGTTTAATCTGATTTAAACACAATGTAAAAGTCAAACATTATATGGCACCTCATTGATATGTACAAGTTGCAGTTTTTGTATGTAAGTTGAAATTAAAATGTAGTTAAATCTACATTGAATATATAATTGTATGAAGGCCAGGAAAAAATAAGAAGGAAATGTTGCTTATAATTTACACCTTCAAGAGTGAAGGAAGGAAAACTAATATATTAACTTCTCTCTGAAACTTCACATGTATAAGAATTAACTCTAATACTAACTTGTAAGTGTTAGGATTTTGGTTTATACATGTAGGAATCAAGGACCTTGGATTCAGCATTTGCCACCAAATGGCTGCTGTTTTTGTGCTTGCATGACTCCATGCTTTCCTATCTCAAAACATCACCATTTAATTGTGTTCTTCATAGTGCTGAAATTTGAAAGTCTTTTCCTTTATTCAGAGCAGTTATTTTGATGCTTGAAAAGAGGTACCTAATGTTGTTTTGACATTCTTAATGTGTTTGATCTTTGCAGAATATGAAAGGGATTTTAGGCAATTTAGCTACCATCTGAAATGAATGAGCCACTGAATAATGCAAGCCTCATTTTTGTGTGTATATTATACAACCACTTCTTTTCTTCAGTTTTTTAAAATCGAAGTTCTAGCACTGTTATTTTGGGTCTTTCTGTAAGAAGTTCTGATTCCACAGTAGTCAAGCCTATGGCCCTGAATGTGTTACTACCATTCACTGGTATTTCATTTATGAATTTCATCTATTTAACATTGACCTCTATAACTAAAACAGAAATAGATTCACTAAAGAATCAGTGCATAAGAATTCTGTCTAATCAAAGTATTTCCATCCTTTTTTTTTGGTTAGACAATAGAAATGATTTTCCACAATTTGATAATATCAGTGTAAATTATCCTAAGCAGCAAAGGGGATTTTGGACAAGCTAAATAAAACAGTGTGTTCCTACAGTGATTGGAATTCCTGATGGCATGATGTATGATAGCTAACCTGTATCAGGAGCTTACCTTATGTCTTCTCTAAGTGTTTTACACACATTATGTTTCCCTGTAATGTCATTTTTCTTTTATAACATCCCAATATCTATGACAATTTTATTATCTACCTTTTACAAATGAAAAGACTGTCATTGGATTCAGGTGTCCAAGATCTTCGAGCCCATTAAGTGGCCCACCCACGATTGCGAGGCAGTTTTCATCCACAACTCATATTTTTCATCAACTTTCAGAACTGACTAAAGCATTGATCCCCTGCATTCTGTAAAGGTAATCTGTACAACTAAAAGTCATTGTTTCCTACAAGTTGTGTGAGAAAGTTGTTGGCAGACATACAGTGAGGAAAAAAAAGTATTTCAGTCTTAATGCAAAGTAGGTCCCCCTGCTTCAGTGACAGCCCGCGTATCTCAGAGGTTTCCAAATTATTTCTTGCTTACCCAAAGTTGATCCTGGGCCTGAAGGCTGAGGGGAGAAGGCCCTCAGGCTGTCACCGCATAGTACAAGGGGCACCGACTGTGCAGATCCTGCATGATCAATTCATCAAAACTAGTGACACGGTGTTACAGTTAAGATCTAAAACGTCCCCCCAGAGCTCATGTGTTTAGAGGATGAGTTTTTCAAAAGCTATTGGATCATGTGGGGTTTAATTTTCCAGTGTACTAATCCCTTGATGATTTAGTATTTGGTGGCATTATTGGGAGGTGATAGAAGAAGGAGGGGGCCTGGTTGGAGGAAGTGGAACTTGGAGGTGTGATTTCGGGGGGGGTCACATTGCATTTCATCTTCCACCTACTCGTCTCTACGCCTTTTCCTGCTTTCTGGCTACCACAAGGTAAGCAGTTTTGCTCCACTGACCTCTTCCTCCATGGTGTTCTGCACCTCAGGCCCTCACATTGGGACAGGTCAACTGTGATCTGAAAGCTCAGAAACTCTCAGCTGAAGTAATTACTTTCTGCCTTACATTGTTTTCATAGCCACAACAATCTGACAGGACTTTGTAGCCCATACATACCTGGAAAAGGAAGGAGATCTGCGCCTGAATTAGATTAAGTCATTCCTAACATTTCTAAAATGCTAATTTGTGGGTGTGTGTGTTCTCTATTTATCCAGCCTTTCATATTACCTGATATTCCTTTATTTTCACCATAAGTTAGAATGCTGTTTTAAACGGAGTTGGAGAGAAAAGCCCTGCTAAAGAAGCATAGTAGGGGAAATTGACAACTTTACTATGACAAGTGTTAATCTTATCACAGCCTTTAACAGTATACAATACTTGAATTCTGTCTGAGGATACTCACCAACCTACATTTTTATTTTTGTTTAACCACTTCAGAATTGCATACCAAATTGTCTTTTATCAAAATTCTAAATAAAGAAATATTTTTAGTAAATCAGGTTAGTACACAAATAATTTTTCCTCAAAGAATATGTAAGCCTAACATGAAGACACATACTGATCTATAGAAAATATTCAAAGAACTATGTGACCCTACTATAGAAATGCAGTTCACTGATGCTATAAATCATGGCATATTTATATAATATTGTATAAGACTGTATTAATATAAAAACACCAGTCTGAAAGCAGAAAATCCGGAAGTGAGGTTTGATTTTCTCAGCCTAAATGTTACTAATCAAATTAGTTAACTATGTCTGAGGCTTGATTTTAAATGAACATAAAACGTATTTGTCTAGTGGGGCTGATATAGTCATTATAGATATATTCTGGGCTCATCTAACCTTAATTATAATGTAGGGAGTAAGGAAAATAGTATCAACAGAAGCATTCAGTCATTGTGCAAACCATAAACAAATTCCTAAGGTATCAAGACCGCAAGGTTCAGTTCCTTGCTGGGCATCAATGCTGAAACGTAAAATAGATGAGGTAATGTGAGTATGCAGCTTCAGGATTCTGCAGCTCTCAGCCTTCAGAATCAGTAACTTTAGAGTAATTGAATCCAGAAAATCACCAAATTATTCTACTTCGTTGTTCTTTTCATATGTCAGCAACATCTCCAAACTCTTATGACATCCTCTAAATTGGAGCTAGCATGGTAGCTAATTACTGTTTACTCTGTGTTTTGTCTTAAATTACATCATGTTATTTGTATGGAATGAAAACTGTTCTGCTGACATAGCTAGTTACAGTACTCAGCACAGCTTCTTCTTTTCATTCGCTTGCTCATTTTCCATCCTTTATATTTTCTATTCCTTCACAAGGGCTTGGACTTGCATTTGTTCCCCAAATTGTATATTTTCACACATTTTATTTCTTTCATTACTGTCAACATTGATAAAATTATTTATCCCTGTCTTAGTTACTTTTTTTGTTGCTGAGACAAAATAGCTGATGCCCAAAATTATGGAAGGAAAGATTTATTTAGCTCACAGTTTGTGGAGGTTTCAGTCTATAATCAGCTGACTCCAAGGCAGGGTGGCATGGTGCAACAATTCAAGGCAGCAGAAGGCAGCATAAGCTGCAAGAGCACGAGGAGGGGAGAGCAAGCCTCTTTTCCTTCCTTATATTGTAAGCAAGCTACCTGTCCTAGGTCAGATATAGCACTTACACCATCTCTAGTGTCCTCCTCTTGCAGGTGCTCAGGATGTTTAAAAAGTGAGGACTCTGCCCCTCTGCTGAGTCATTTTGTTAAACTTCTCAAGTTGATACAATGAATCAACTATTAAAAACATCCTAGAGGTAAACAGCCACCCTAGGGCACATCTTCTACTCCCTAGGATGTAGAATTGCTGAGTCCCTTAGTTAAGCTTCTAAACTTCTCAAGTTGACACAATGTATCAACCATTACACTCTTTCAGCACCAGGCAGGCCCCTAACATTTTTCTGTGCATTTCTTCTTTGAAGGGTAAGCCTTGTTAACATGTTTGAAGGCCCTGATTATTTAATGAATGTGGAAGTACTTTACTAACACCACGCTTGAATGGAAATTATTGTTATTAATTTGTGACACTTCTTGCCAAATTATTTTTCTTGCTTGTTAGTCTGGTAAATTATTTTATATTTGCCTACAGTGATGCTAGTGATATTTTATTCACCTCATTTATAAAGTAATTTGTTTACTTGGGATGTTTTATCAAGTAAGCCTAATTTTTTGGAACGTTGTAGAAGTCTCTCTTTTGGCTTATTATATTTTATTAATTAACAAGTCAGAAAATGAACCTGATAGAAATTTGAAGTGACTACAGCAAGAAAGACGGTTTATTAAACTGTTCAACAGAAATATCATAGTTTTCATTATTATGGTAATATATAATGATCACACGAGTAAATTCATGTAGAGTACAACTTGTCAAACTAATTAAAGTCTAATATTACTAGATGTCCGTACTTGTACTTTGTCTAAACATGTGTGTTAAAATAAGTTAAATCATCAAGCTTTTGTTTAAAACAAAATGTCTATGTTTATGGTAAAAAGCTCATAGTGATATTTTAAGAATTCTGATTTTTAAAAAAAGAATCCTGATAAAGTATTAACTATTACTTTGCTTCACATATTTGAATATGTATTTCTGTGAGGTTCTTTTCAGAAGAACTAAGAACTAAAGTGCTGCAAACACAAAGACCTATGGTGTAAGCACAAGTGAGTGCATATTGCCAAAAAATAGCCCAAATTATCATTTGGTACTGTTATTTTGCACTAATTCAAACAAACTTTGTGATATAAACAGAGTACTTAGATTTATTTTGTCTATTTTTTAAATTCTCACAGTTGTATTAATGATTTTATTTTGCTTAATATTTAAAACAGTACTAAAGTTTATTTTAGCAATTTATTTAAGTGAATTTATTATTGGTTATTACAATAAATTATGTTAAAAATAACTCCTTCATGTAACTTCTCAATGAATTTAATAAATTTTCTGGTCACTGAAACTCAAAGTTTCAGTTGCATGTAGCTTTTCCATTTCTACCATTCTGTTTATAGATGTCATTTTAATTTTTGCCAAATTTCCCTTTATAAAGTCATTCCCAGTGTTTTTAATCAGACAGGCTTTTATCCTAACTTTTGACGGCTGTATTTGCCATCTGCCTCATCACTTGACCTATTTCTGGAGTGTCCACTTTATTCTGCTGACATTAAAGAGAGAACTTTTTCTTTTATCATTTCATTGCAGTCCAGATATGTTGAGAGTTAAGGATTATCTGTTATTTAAAATTCTTAACTCTGGCCTTGGCCATTCTAACAAACCATTCTAAGCCTAGTGTTACAATGTCCCAACCCATGAAGCCCAGTACAGGTAAGACTGCTCCAAATAGCCCCTTTACTGACAACTCTGCTATGCCTTGCTGGTTTTCAAGTGCTGTTACTTTCTCTTGGACATATAGCACCAATATTGTTATAGTTTTATAAATCTTGTATATAATCTTTTCCTAAATTAAAAAAAATTACAGTTGTAAAGTGGGTACAAGTAAAAATTTACAAAACACAAAATCAAGTAATTAAGTGAATATAAATTTTTAAAAATTGCTTCCTTTTATAATTTGGCAATATTATTAAAAGTAGGGTCTACCATAGAGTTGAAAGAATTTAATATGCATTAAATCCATCTGCTTCACTTTGTAAGTTTTATTTATCTCCTTGTCAGTTAAATAAACATGGAAATTTATGCACAGAAATACAAGTTTTCTCATTTGATACGAAATATATTTCGATTTAAACAACCTATTCTTTATGGAAGATTGATTGCTACATACTTCTATGTTGGAATCGGAATCTTGGCACATAGAAAATAGGCAATAAATTTGAATTAATAATGTAAAGTGCAGTCACATATGCAGGAAGTGCTCAGCAAAAAGAGGAAAGTTAAAATAATGAAAATTAAGGACTAAGCTGTCACCATAAAATATAAGTATGTGAGGCAATGTTTATGCTAATCTGTTCCACTTAGTCCTTTTGTGATGTGTACATAGTCCAAAATACATAAATTTTTATCAATTAAAAGAATGAGTAAATGAAATGTTTTGAAAAATAAACAATTAAAATTTTGTACGTAAATGTTGACCTGAAAACAGTAGAGGTAAAAGTAAAGGGTTTGCCTTTTAATAAAGGCATGTATTTTTAATTACACCTCTACCATTTTGATTTAGAATAAAACATTCACTTTGTTTTCCTTTCAGAATGTAAATATCCAACTGTTCTTTGACTGACTTAATGTGAAGAAAAAGCTTTTAGCTCCCTGGGTTGAAATTAGCTGTAAGAGATTTTTCTGCAAGACAACTCTGCTGTATAAACGTTCTCTTGAGGATGAAGCTTTTAGTTTGGTTTACATTTATTCATTAAATTGCCTGATTTTCAGACCCGTTTTATCCCAAACTCTACCCAAACCTCTGAGGTGATACAGATGAGAAAAGAATCAGTACTTTTTTCCTGCTGGCAAGATTTTCAATGTCAGATTCAAAGATAAAAATAAAAAGATAAAAGCCAGGCATAATGGTGCAAGCCTGTTGTCCCAGCACCCAGAAAGCTGAGGTCAGAGAATCTCAAATTGGTGACCGGCCTGGGTGACATAATCATTTCAACTGTGGTCAGGAGTAGTAGGACTGTCTCCAAAGGACAAACAAAACAGTAAATAAGTGAGGTAAATGGAAGCTCCAAACAAAATCATACTGATACGGGGGAATGAAACTCCCACCATATGTCTGGTATGAGTTCATGTTTTCTAAAAATTGAAGAATGAATTTTAGGAACAATGGAAGTTAAGAGCAGAATATGTTTATTGAGAGGAAAAACAGCTGCTGTCTGAGTTACAGAAGTGATCCTGAGAGGGTTGCCAGAGACTCTCTTTTCTAGGGAATTTTATAGAGTAAAATCATGAGGTGAGACAGGTTCAAGGTGAGGAAAACCTGGGAACTTGTGAGGTGGGCATAAGGTGGAACAGAGCTAAGGTGAATTTACAAGATTAATTGCTCAGGTAAAATTGATTAGATCGGGGACAAATGGGGAAGCAAGTCACACAGAAAGCGAGCATTCTTATGGAGCAGTGACTTTTCCTGTAGGGGGTTGGGATGGTGACTCTTGACTTCCTAGAGAACCATTTACAATACCAATCCTTTGGATATGGGTGCATTTGTTTCATCTTTTGTCTTAGGCCTGGCCCACAGCAGGAGGTGTCTGTCTCCCCCACAGCTGCGAGGTATCTGGGCTTCTGCATTGGCTCCTTCCAAGACCTGGCCCTGTCTGACTGCCTACAATATTTCTGACTAACTGAGCTGCCTATAACAATATCAATGACATTCTTCTTAAGCCATATCAAACCTTTTCATTTACTAAAATAACAAAAATTTATATGAACTTTCTTCACTTTGAAAAAATTCAAATAGTTTTTGCATAGTTATATTCAGCATTCATATCGAGCTTATTCTCAAAGCCTAGTGAACTGAAACGTGGTGTTTTATTTCCTGTGAAATGCCTATCATGCTGTCATGCGCATAGGATACAGGGCATTCCTTCTGTTGTGTTAGAGAAGAATCACTTTGGTAAGGATGCAGTCTTCCTCTCCATATGTATTTGTTGACAGAATTCATGGAAAGAACAATCAGGCGTAATGTTTTTTTTGTTTTGTTTTTTTGCGGCACCCGGGATCGAACTCACAACCTTGTACCTGCCAGGGCAGGTGCTTAAGCCGCTGAGCCAAACTCCCGGCTCTGGTTTTTTGAGGCAGGGTCGCACTATGTAGCTCAGGCCGGCCTTGCGCTCACGTTGTAGCCCAAGCTGGCCTCAAACTCGCTTCTCCTACCTCAGCCTCCTGAGTGCTGGGATTAAAGGCGTGCGCCACCACGCCCAGCTAATCTGGCGTAATGTTTTATTGACTACTATTTCCTATTCTTACAGCTCTTCTTTTTACATTTGTTTAATGTATCATTCCTTGTAATGTTTGGGGAGATTGGAGTGAGATTTGAAAAGATGTTTTACGTCTGTGGATCCCTGCATAAGAGTTTCCTTATTAACAGTATAAAGTGTGGCATTTATTTAGCTTAGTTAGAAAAGTTAGTCCTCATAAATTTCCTATCCACAAAATGGAGGAGGCGCTTCTGAATTTCTTGTATGCTAAGGTCAATATAAATAACTACTGATTACTTGATCTAGCTGAATCCTTTAACACAGGGAGATGGAACTGGCTTTGGCCGTGTGTTCTGCTTCAAGGAGTTTTAGGGGCTTTTTTTTTTAATATAATGCAATAGATACTGATGATGCAGGTGAGATCAGGTGGGTGAAAACAATCATGTTTTTTTCCCCCCTCCTTTGTCAAAATTCTAACAGAGATATCATAAAGTTTTTCTCTTAAGAGAAAACAGGATTTTACTCTTTTCTAAACCCTTTAGACAGTGGCATGGGAAAGGAAAACACTGAAAGCAGTGAAGGAGGACCAGGATCCCCGAGGGTCTGTGTGCTGTGGGGAGTGCAATTCCTATTGATAAAGGAAAAATGATCCCAGACCTCCAAGTGATATTGTTACAGGCAACTGAATTAGACAAAAATATTATAGGCAGTCAGACAGGGCTGGGTCCTCAAAGGAGTCAGTGCAGAAGCCCAGATACTTTACAGCTGTGGGGGAGACAGACACCTCCTGCTATGGACCAGATCTCAAGACAAAAGACAGAACAAATGCACCCATATCCTAAAGATTGATATTCTAAATAACTCTATATCACCCTGAGGAAGTCAGGAGCCAACATTCCACCCCCCTACAGGAAGAGTCATTGTCATTAAGCATCCCGCTTACTACGTGACTGGCTTCCCCATTTGTCCTTGATTTAATCAATTCTACCCGAGCAATTAGTCTTATTGGCTGAGCATAGTTATGTCCCACCTTATGCCCACCTTGCAGGTTCCCATTTTCCCCACCTTGGACCCATCTAACCTCATGGTTTTACTCTATAAAAGTCCCAAAATATGACAGAGTCTTTGGCAACCCGCTTGGGCCCCCTTCTGTCCCTCGGACAGAAACTTTCTTTCCCTTAATAAATATATTCTGCTCTTACCCTCCGTTGTTCCTAAAATTCATTCTTCGATTTTTAGAGAACACAAACTCGCACCTGACGTATAGTAGGTTGGGAGTTTCATTCCCCCATATCATTTGGAGGTCTGGGATCATTTTTTCCTATATCAATATGGGGGAATGAAACTCCCAACCTACTATACATCCAGCGTGAGTTCGTGTTCTCTAAAATTGAAGAATGAATTTTAGGAACAGAGGATAAGAGCAGAATATATTTATTGAGAGAAAGAAAGCTTCCGTCCGAGGGACAGAAGGGGTCCCAAGCGGGTTGCCTGGGACTCTGCCACCCTTAGGGACCCCTACAGAACAAAATCATGATGGGGAAAACTGGGAACTCAAAAGGCAGACGGGCATAAGGTGGGACATACATGGTCAACCAACAAGATCAATTGCTCAGGTAAAATTGACCAAATCAAGGACAAATGGGGAAGTGAGTCACGTAGTAAGCAGGGATGTTTAATGACAATGACTCTTCTTGTAGGGTGGTGGGATGCTGGCTCCTGACTTCCTCAGGGTGATATAGAACTATTTAGAGTATCAATCCTTAGGATATGAGTGTATTTGTTCTGCCTTTTGTCTTTAGATTTGACCCGCAGCAGGAGGTGCCTGTCTCCTCAGAGGTTACAAGGTGTCTGAACTTTTGCACTGGCTCTTTTAAGGGACCTAGCCCTTTCTGACTGCCTATAGTATTTCTGTCTGACTCAGTTGCCTGTAACACTATCCAATCTTGAACCTTGGGAATGGGAAGTGACAAGTGACAGAGGGAAGTGCTGGGGACCTGCCCAAGACCCCCAGCTGCCTGTGTGAAGGATAGAGTGGAGGATGAAATAAAAAACAATATTAGATGTACATGGGGGGCTGAGAGGCCAATGCCTCGGGACAGGCAAAGACAAAGACCTCTTCAGCTCGCCCTCTTTTGTTTTGCCAGTGAGTGTGCAGGCGGAGCGGTGGTAATAGAATGAACAACAAGTTTAACATCACAGAAGAAACAGTTTAAAATCCTTGCCACGCACCTGAGTACTGCTCTGCCTCACCCCGAGGCCTCAAGTTTCTGAATTCCGAACCCACCAGCAAGGCAGGGCAAGGGTGCCAGGGACAGCCCCCAGCCTAGGTTTCTCATCTGTGACCCCCGACGGGGAGGTGAGATTTCCATCACCTTGAGCTCTGACTCTTAACTAGGGGCCCTCTTCCTGCCGCCTTTCCTGGCTTAGGATGTAAGAATGTAAGATTTCTGCTAACCGCATCACAGAGAACGCGATTTTATTTTCTAGATGGAGAGATAAGCAAGTCTGGCTGTGTATGTTCTAAACATTCACAGCATTTTGTAGTAGAGACAGCACCCCTGCACCGATGTTCTCAGCAATGTCCATCTGAGGAGCATCTTTTGCCTTTTCCTCGTATGACAGTGTGGACCTCAATCCTGCCTACACCTTAGAATCATCTGGACTTCCATATAGCCTGATCCCCCTCCTAGTCCTACTAAATCAGAGTATCTTTGTGCGGGCTCCACCATGAATAGGTTTAAAGTATCTGGAAGATTCTTAAGCATTGGCGGGATTATGAATTGGTCAGTGATACTTCACAGAGAGTGGCGCAGCCCACGTTACTTTATCCTAATTGAAATAGAACAAAATCAGTGCTCGTGAAGTCTATTTACATGGTACTTCACCGTATGTTCAAGAGACAAGAATGACATAGAAATTCATAGTTTAAAAAGTTTATGTGGTGATTTAAACCCTGTTGCATTTATTGTAGAATTGCAGTGTTGGAGATTTAAGGTTAATTTACAGAGGGAAGAGGGCAGGAGAGGAGGATGAAACTGAGGGGCCAGGCGTCTGCCTGGCAAGTGCAAGGTGCGGAGTGAGATTCCTGGTTCCAAAAACAAATAAATAAAGAGGAAAATACATGACTTCCTTCTTTCTCAGAGTTTCTATGACTTTTAGTCAGTATCCATTCCAAACAGAGAAAAGTAAAATTTAATACTTGTCTTGGTTACTTTTTCCTCGTTGCTGAGACAAAACACCTGACACTCAGAATAAGGGAAGGAAAGGTTTATTTAGCTTACAGTTTTTGGAGGTTTCAGTCTACAATCAGCTGGCTCCAAGGCAGGGTGGCATGGCACAGGAACAACACTTCAAGGCAGCAACCAAACAAAAGCAGCCAAAGTAAAAGGAGCAAGAGCAAGCCTCTTCTCCTCCTTTATATA
>RJWM01026095.1:0-28627 GCA_004363535.1 Dasyprocta punctata | reverse complement strand
CCTACCATACATGTTAATACTTGTAAGATTTCTGTTAAAGAAAAGCACTAGAAATTTCTGGAAAGTTTTAAAGCCAATTGAAAGAAAGTAGGATGGAAAGACTGCATGAAGTTTGATTCACTAAGAAGGCAAAGCTTCTGGATCAATGACTACCTTCAACAGAGTCAGGTTTGAGCTTTTCTCAAGATGTCACACTATTAAGCAAAGAGCAATGGTGTGTAACAGTTTCTGGAAACTGAAAGGAGTGAAAGGAAATTGGACTTCTGGCAACTTGTTCACAGTTATTCAGACAGTGGACATTCTTGATAGTTAGAAGGGATTGTAATTAAAAGTTTATTGCTTAATCCAACAGAAGCTACTGAGAAATTTTAATTCCAATAATATTTAATATTTAGTAAGAATATTAAATATATTACCTAAGAATATATTTTAATAATCATTAAAATATACTTTTAATTACCAGTAGCACACACACTATATGTATTTGTGCATATATAATTTTATAGTAAATTCCATCCTAATACAACAAAAAATAACATTTCCACATACTTCATTATAACAGTCATTGTACCTTCTACATTTTATTTAATGTCTTGCTTCCAAATCCGAAGGGTAAGAGTATTAGGATCCCCATAAATAATTATGCACAAGTATTTATGACTTCATGAGGAGTATTTATTTATCAATTAAAAAAAATTACAATAACCCAATCCAGTTAAGATGACAAATGTCCCAGAACATTGAGGAATGAAGGTATAGGTCACCCTACTTACCAGGTAAAGAACCAAGACAGCTGAGATGTTTGCTGAAGGCCAAAAAAATTCAGCATGGGTAGTAGAAGAAGATAGTTATATATTTTTTATTATTTTTAATTTAAGATTAAAAATTCAGAAAAGAAAAACAAATAGCAAAAGACAAACAACAACAACAACAAACTCAATACAATAACAGTATAGGTTTACAAATCAAGAAGATAGGAATTTGACAATGGTTGTAATATTGCATATTGTTACCTTCAAAAGGGTTGTTTAGATGAACAGATACAGGCATGTAAAATTGATCTAATCACATGAGTATTAACTTTTCTTTTCCAAGAATTAATACGATCAGTAGTATAGCAGCTATCTCATGTATATATATACAAATTTATATCTTTTTCCTTTTCCCTACTTTCTTTCCTCCTTTCCCCTATCCCAGTTACTTTTCTTCTTTGAACAGTTTCTTTTCCTTGCATGGTATTTATTGTAGATTTTGGATGGCATATACTCTTTCATCATAGTGATATATGGGCACCCATGTTTATAGCACCGCACTTTGTAGTAGCCAAATCTTGGAAACAACCCAAATGCCCACCAATCAAGAAATGGATAAAAATGATGCTATATTTTTATACAATGGAGTACTACTCAGCTATAAAGAAAGATTGCACTGAGACTTTTATAAGTAAATGGACACAACTTGAGACCATACTCATAAGTGAAATAAATCAAATTCACATGTATAAATACCATATTGTCTCCCTCATGTAAGAAACTGAAAGAATGTAGTTATAAATACCCACTACAACTATGTGATCAGTTACAGAAATTAGGATTGTAACTGTGCTGAGTCTTTCTTATTGTATCTTTTTACATATATGGCATATGCATATGTTAAGTGTGTATCTTGTTTCTTATTTATAAGATAATTGCGTTATAATATTTACTATATGACATTTCAGGAGGAAAGTAAGCTTTGCCCAAAGAACAACTCTGTCTTCTATTCGGGGGAGGGAATTAGTACATCATGTGTTTTATCATGTTAAGTATAATTATGAACTTGCTATTGTATTAGAAGATTAAGTATGGTTTAAGGAGATGTTTGGTTGTCAAGTTGATAAAGGGTGAATCATGAACACTAACCATGGCAAGTCCACTTGAATGGATTAAGCAGGTAAGTGGAACAGATTAGTGGAACACAGTTTGGAGTGTATCTGTGGATGAGTAAAATGTAGGCCAGATAAATGAAGGAGGAAAAAGTGAGTAGATGTAAGTAGCACCTACTTAATAGGCTTGTAGCTTCTTTGGAATTAAAATGGACAGAAAAAGGAAGTGTTTTCATTCTGAAAGAACTTCAGTCTTTCCGATTGCTTTTGAACTTCAGTCTTCAGTTTCGGCCGCCTTCCAATCCAGGTTCGCACCTAAAGCTCTTTGGTGAGCTTCTATTTCTTCTGCTTTGGACTGGTTCAGCATCATTGATTCTTTTGTTCTGTTGCTTCTGTTTTCTTGTGCCAAGCAGCTACCAGGTCCTCTGGCTCTCTGGGCCCAGAAGGCCATTATGAATCCATCTGCCTCTGACCCTACAGAGGACCACTGTGAATCTCCAGTCTCTGATGCTACAGACAGACATTGTAGACTCTGCATCTGATCCACTAAACCCTGCATAGCAAATCTCTTTGCACAATTTTACCTACAGTTCGCATTGATCTTGTTCTCTAGAGAACCATAACTAATGCAAGGTTGTACCCCATTTGTGGACTCTGTATGTGAACTGTGCTTCTCATTTAACACGCAGTTGCCAGTTGTCTTAGTACTTTGCTGCCCCGAGCCTACAACCGCCTTTTTAAAAAAAATTTTTTTAAATCAATGATCTGTGACATTTACTTAAAATAAAAGAACATGTGTCATTTGATTTTGAGAGGGCTAATGTACATGGGACACCCAGAGTTCGTACTCCACTGTGAGTATTCACAAAAGCATCTGGAAGCATTATCTGCATTGGAGGACTTGGGTAAACCATAAACAGTTTGAAGAAGAAATAAATATTTGGAACAGCTATTTTTGTATTTGAAAGTGTACCATTCATAAGTAGTTACTTGGTTTGCAAACTGATTCACAAGGGTCATGTCTTATTTCTTGTTTTTATTCTATTTTGTAGTAAAATATGAATGAAATAAAATTGATAATTTGAATAATTTTGTAAATAAAACTCAGTTGCAAAAAGTCCCGTCACATTGTGCAACCATTATTGCCAATCATCTTGCAAAGCTAAAACTTTGCACCTCTTAAGAATATTTTCCCATTCTCCTTTCTCTTAACCCCAATAATTACCATTCTTTCTTTTTTTGCTATGCATTTAACTACTTATATAGAGATAACTGTCTATGAGTGAAATCATACAATATTTGTCCTTTTGTAATTGGCTTATTTCATTGATGTGGCTTCAATGTTCAATTGTGTCATAGTATGTATCAAAATTTTCTTCTTTTTAGGCTGAATAATATTGTACTTGATTTTAAACCAAATTTTATCCATTCATCCACTGATAGACGTTAGGGTTGTTAAACATTTTGTATATAATACTACTATGAACATGGGTAAATAAATGCTTATTTTAGTCCCTCCTTTCAGTATATACAGAAAAATGGACATCTGAGCTGACAAAGTAGTCCAGATTAGTTTTTGGAGAAACCATCAAAGTTTATTTTTAATCAAAATAATCCGTAGTCTTTTTATGTGTGCTATTTTCCTTTTATGTTCTCTTTATAGACACACAAACACACACACACACACGCACACACATTTCCTCTCTCTCTTTTATTCAGATTGCCTTTAGCAGTGGAGAGTCATTATGAAGCCCATTAATCTTCATTTTTCACAGCAAGATTCATTTTATAGGACTGGAAGATGCAGAAATGAAACCACACAGCACTTCGTCAGCAGCCAGGATTTCTGAATGTGATGCCGAGTGAAAATTAAACACAAGAGACCAGACAGCAGCTCTAATAACTCAGTAATTTCTAAATAAATAGACTGAGATTGATGGAACTGAAAACAGTTTTCTCTAACAAGGGAGATGGTGCAGGGTAGTAATATTTACCTCAAATATGCTTTGCATGAGAGATTAGAATTCCTGAAAGCCTCTCATTTCCCCATCAGAGAATTTGTTTCTTCTATCAGTCAAATGGTAGTTAATTATCATATTTCAAGGAGCTGCTCATTAATTCATTAACTAAAAATAACTAGATATTTATGGAAGAAGATAACACATAATAACAGATAAGTTGAACAGTTCTGCCAAAGTAAATTGTCTTCCAATTTCAAAAAACTTTCAGGAGGTGATTTCAACCTAAAAGTTGCACCACTTGTTAATTTCCACTTGAAAAATTAAAGAAATTTTGAATTTTCACATGAAACAAATTTAAGACTCTATCCCCAGGGAAAATTGTCCTCTCTCCATTTGATCAATTTCATTTGCTTGTTATGTTGACAAAGAAAGTTATAATCAAGGGAATATAAGACTGGTGAATGAAGAAATAAAGCATTAAATTGCCAGCTAGGTCAAGGACTCTCAGGAAAAGAATATAAAAAAAGAAAAAACTTCTGAGAGAACTGGAATCTTTCTTTTCTCTTCAATGACAAAATATGTTCCTAACTTCAGGAAGAAAAAATGTGATGCTGGCACAAAGTTAAATCTTTTACACTTAAAATATCAATGATTAAAAAGAATATTCTGGTTCATTTTCATTCTTTCACTGTAAAGTGTTTACCAAAGAGTATATTGATATTTCATATATATGATGAATTAAAGAAAGTGATTTCACAAATACAGGCAACTGTCATTAACCAAAACTTATATAATTTGATTTTTAAGAGTTTGTTTTAAATTTTATCATATATGCTAGTGGCATATTTTTCTAGAATATGCACGGTATAAAGTATTATCTTGTTTAAATATACATATTTATAAATAAATATATAATACATAAAGTACACATGTATTTGAAGGGAGATTTTTATATTTAATTATACAATTGTAAAATGCCATCATAGAAGGAAGAGAAGTACAGTTTCCCTAAAGATATCTGACATACAACCCAGACACTAAGAGCTTTGAGTTTTATCTTCATCATCATCATTTTCATCGTGTAACTCTGAAAAACTCTGGAGATGATGTTTAAGGGATTAAGTCTGCAATATATAGGCATTGCTATTAAGATTTGTATTCTTCAAGAGTTAATCTAAATCTGACTACACTTTTCAGTTTTCACCACTACCCATACCATCATCACATAAAAATGTGAACATGGACTCTCTAACCCATGCACACACACATACCTTCTTTCCTCTTCCTGGAGCAGTCTTACTCTCTTTTCTTGCTTACTTCCTCTTATGGATCTTAGCTGAGTGCTCCCTTTCTCTAGGAAGTTTTCCTTTATGCTTTAAGAGTATGCTACCTTTCTTCGGTCCTCCTGCCATTTCTTGTAACCCCCACTTGGTAGCTACTGGTGCAGTGTCACAATGCATTTTGATCAGCTGATCTGCATATCCATCATTGCATCTGCCAGTTCAGTCATGACAGTCTCCATGTTGCAAATTATAACTCAACAATGTATGACAGTGCTTGCCTCAAAGGTAGCACTTATTTCTTATGTAATTTCATGAATCTTCTTTGAACAAAAACATCATTGAATATCTATGCACAGAATTACCTACATGTGGCACTGAGAAAACTTAACTTGTGTTTCCCAGCTTTACAGAATAGCTGCTGAGTCTGGAGAATAAGCAGACATATTTAAAAATAGCATTATACTGGCCTTTTATTTTAGGTATAGCCCTCTTGAACTAATAAAGTATTTTTGATCAATGTTTCTCAAAATTAAATGTACCAAAAACGTTATCATGGTTAACCTGCTGAAATAGAGAATTTTATTCAATGGGTCTGGAATGTGTTCTGGCATTCTGTATTTCTAATAAGCTCCCAAACATTACAATGCTAATTTTCCATGCCCCACACTTTGAAGAACCCATTTTAAAGAACAATGTCATTTACCATGTTATCATCTGTAATTATTGCCACAATTCAAGATATAAAAATGGCCAAAAAGAGAGAAAACAAGAAGAAGAACAGGAGAAAGAGACATGCAGCTAACTACCAAAAATGGCACCACCCTCTCTTGGTGATGGTGGTGGTGGTGGTGTTCGTGTGTGTTTGTGTGTGAATATATGCATATTCTACATATATATGTGGAATCTTTGCATCTAGAAATGAAACACATTAGAAAAAATCTACTGAATTATGTACACTAATGCATCAGCCAAAATATGCTTTACATGAATATTGGAAAATCAATGATATGATGATCAAAAGAGAACCTCCTTTAGAACATTGGATACAATTTAAAATTCAGGTGTCAAATGACAAATTTTAAGACAAGAGAAGTGAAAATCAATAATTAATACTAAGGGGAACAAACTGAGAGAAAAAGCAGATATTTAGAAAAGCAATAATAAATCAAGTCATAAATCTTGCAATAAAAGAAGAGAAACCAATGCACTAAAACCACTGAGAAAAAAATTTTTTGTGAACATTATAGGGGGATGTTTTGTTACTTTTTTCTCATTGCTAAGACAGAATACCTGATGCCCAAAATTAGGGAAGGAAAGGTTTATTTCTTACTGTTCTTGTGGGTTTCAGTCCATACTCATCTGGCTGCAAGGCAGGGTGGCATGGACTAAGGGCCAGCTGTTCATAGAGGCTGCAAACAGCAAAGCATGAACTGGGCTAGAGCAAGAGACACACCTTCTTTCTGCCCTTACACTATATGTCAGCTCCACCCCTGGGCAGATGCCACACTCACTACCAATCCCAGCGCCAGACAACAAACCAATCACGAAGACCAGACTCAGCCCCATCCATGATTACATGAGCTTAAGTGGGGGCCATCTGAACGTGCTATAACATGTACATCCTTAATACAGAAGACATTTAGCCCATCTGTAAGAGTTGCCAAAATCCCAAAAGTTTCAGCATTGTTGAAAAGTTCAAGTTCTAAGTCTCCTCCAAGATCTATGGCAAACTCATAATTTGTAACACCCTGTATAAATAAAAACAAGTTAAACACTTCCAACATATAATGGCACAAGATAAACATTACCATTCCATGAATTCCTCACATGAGAATGCAAAGTATTAGAACCAAAGCAAGTCCAAAATCCAGCAGGGTGAATATTAAATTCTGGATTTCCATGCTTAGCATCTGAAGCAATCTGGTTGCAAGATCCACAGGGCTTGAATGACTCCACCCCCACAGCACTTCTTGGGGTTTCAGTTCCTACAGCTTCTCTCCCAAGTCCATTCTGCTAAGTTTTTTCAGTTTTCCTTGAATTATCCAGGTTCCTGGCTTTTCAAACTTCTGGGGTCTCCACTGCACTTTTAGCTTTACCCTCACATCTTTACATATTTCCCTCTCAGAGGCATACTTCCTGGCTTCCTACGGACTCTGAAATCTGGATGGAATCTGCCTTAACCTTATAACTTGTACATTTTCCTTGCACTTAAAATCAGCACCATGTGGATGCTGCCAAGGTCTACTGTCAGCTGGAGCAATAGTCAGGCTTTCCTCTCTCTTGTCTATAGGGGTCAAGTGCCTGTATCACTGAGCTCTCTGAACCTGATTTGAGGAACAGATTCTCTATGCCACCACCATTCTGGAACCTGGTACAACTACCACCATTTTGGAACCTCCTGTGGCTTCTGTCACCACTCTGGAATGTGGCACTCTGCAGCTTTCTGCCCCAAGAAAACTCTTTCAATTTTGCAATTTTGAGGCTGCAAAGGGTGGAGACCTGCTGATTTGGGGGATGGCCCCAGGCATTCTTTTTTATTTCTTTGTTCCTTCTCAGCAATTGAGGTCTCAGTTCTATCTTTATAGTCCACAGCTTTCTGGCCAAACTCACAATGTTTTAAATCACCATGCTGGGTTTTTTGCTGTTGATTCACAACATAAATCTGGTTAAAAGACCCCAACAATAGCCATGTCACTGCCTCAACATTTGATTGCCTTGAAATTTCCTTTGCCAGATTAATCAGTCTCTTGCCCTTAATCTCAGTCTCAGGTAAAGTCTCTGGACATGAGCAAAATGCAGACATGCTTTCTGCCCAGTGTAACACACATCATGTGGAGTCCAATAATGAATGTAGTCCTTCTTTCCAGCAGAAACCTCCCAAGCCTGGACTTTACCAGCAGGCTTTCTATCAGCCTTCTGGTCTCCTGAGCTCTCACCAGAATCTCCCCTACAGAACAGCCTAAGCTGTTCCAGCACCACTCTTTCAGGCAACATCTCCAAACTTTTCCAAATTCTTCTCACAAACCATTTCCAAAGGCTCTTGAACCACATGGACAGGCTTAGTCACAGCAACAACCCCACTCCACTGGTACCAAATTCTGTCTTAGTTACTTTTTCCTCATTGCTGAAAATTAGAGAAGGAAAGATTTATTTCTTACAGTTCTTGGGGGTTTCAGTTCATACTCAGCTGGCTGCAGGGCAGGGTGCTAAGGGCTGAGGGCCAGCTGTTCATGGCAGCTTCAAGCAGCAAAGCATGAACCATGCAAAAGCAAGAGATATACATTCTTCCCACCCTTATACTGTATGTCACCTCCACACCTGGGTGGGTGCCACGCTCACACCACCAATCCCAGCACTAGACAACAAAGCCATCATGAACACCAGACTCAGCCCCATCCATGATTACAGGAAGTTTAAGTGGGGGCCATCTGAACACACTATAACAGGGGAGAAATTCAGGGAATCAACACCTGTGGAGGATTTGATTACCTACTGATGTTTTCGATGTACTTTAAGGAATTATGATAGAAAAGCTATTTCATGGGATTTATGAGATAATAGAAAGTTGAATAAGACATTAAGAAGTACACATTTTCTTTGGGTAAAAATTCTATGTAAGTGAAAAATTCCGATGCATTATGGTATCAGAAGCATATGGAACAGGTCTTTGGGAATTAAAATGGGAAACATCTGACCAGATGGCTTAGAATATACATAGATAAGGTAACAAGAAGATAGTTGAGCTAAATGCTGTCCCTTTCTCTGTGCCTTCCAAGCCTGACAAAGAAAGAACCCTCCATGCAAGGAAAAGTACTTGGAAAGATCGGTAATTGGAATTATGTAACTTACTGTGTCTTGTACAGTTGGTATTCCTAAGAGACAAAGAAAAAGATTTGTTATAGTTGCATGCTGTGTGTATATCTGATCAAAAAGAAGCAGAGATGGAGCATGGAGGAGGGGCAGAGCGAGATGAAGGAATATGGTTCAAAATTCAATTTTGGGGAAGAAAAGATTTTTGTCAGTTAAGAGAAGAATATTTTATTGGGAGAGTATTGTCTTCAAGCTTGCTTTGAAATAAGGAATGCTGATAGTAAAAACAGGAAAAACAGAGAAAAGTGATAAAATGAAGTTTTTTTGTTTGTTTTTTTTTACGGCACCGGGGATTGAACTCACAGCCTTGCTCCTGCCAGACAGGCGCTTAAGCTGCTGAGCCAAACTCCCGGCCCTGGTTTTTTGAGGCAGGGTCGCACTATGTAGCTCAGGCCGGCCTTATGCTCACGTTGTGGCCCAAGCCGGCCTCGAACTCACAACGCTCCGCCTACCTCAGCCTCCCGAGTGCTGGGATTAAAGGCGTGTGCCACCACGCCCGGCTGATAAAATGAAGTTTTATGCAATATTTTCATATAGAACATTTTGTTTTCTATATGAATTAAATTTTCAGCGAGAGAAAATAAGGATAGTAGAAACAGTTTGCTATCTGAATACTAGAAAAGATTTGGTCCACAGTGTCTCCTCTCCAGAGAATAGATGTGAAGTCAAATCACAAGGTAAATTTATATTGTAGTGTTCATGTTTTTTTTTAAATTAAGTGATAATAATTATGAGGTAAGAATTAGGAATACATGAATCCATGTAAACATCTATTCTTTATTTCAAATATTTCTGAGACTAAAATAATCTGTCATAAGACTGGATGATGATAATGGTAGAATAAGGTTTTGGTTTGATTTTGTTTTCTTCATTAATTCTGTAAGTTTCTCCATTAAATTATAAGTAAGCAATTACATACTAAGTTGATGAAACTAATCACTTTTATGTGAATTTTCAAAGAACGATAGCAGGATGAAAGGAAAGGAATAGCTTTACCACAAATGGTTATATTCTATCTTTGATCTGTCTGTCGATATATTCCAGCAAATGGCATAGAAAAGAGAAATGAATCTGACTTAGTCATTGACTTGCAAATGACATCACAGGCAGGTGGAATTCAATGGAAAGCTATGGCAGATGGATGTTTTCTCTTTGACTTTTATCAGTCCATGTCACTTGATGTATGAGTGAAAACTATGCCTCAGTGTTTCGTCTTGACTTCGTGGGGCAGGCAAAGGGGCTAAGTAGTTTCACATCAGTGGGATGCATAGAAATGGATAATGTTACATTTCCCCTAAATTGCTACTTGGAAAATAACTGAGTAAATAAGATAATAACTTTACCAATCTCATTCCTGGGAATAACTGGTATGTCTATATGTATTCATGTATGTATATATATTTACATACATGTGCGAACCTGTATATTTGCATATATATACACACATACATATGTATATTTATATTCATATAGTTTTTTTCCTGTGTAGGTAAAATAGCATTATCTCCCTTTAATCCTGGGCATTAATATTTTATAAGCAGATGTATTTCTGGAGCACTTTTATATAATTTAAATATTGCATATAATTTAAATATTGCATAAAACCCAGTAAGTATTGACAATGTATTTCTATTCACTTGCCAGTGATTACTGTTATTAGTTGGAACATAATTTGGAATATGGAACAAAAATATGATTTTTAATATATTTTATGTTAGTTTAGATTTTGCACTTAAAATAGATTTCACATAAGTTTTGCATGACTGTATTTTTATACAATTTTAGGTTAATAGGATTTAAATTATTCTACACATACATTCTTAAAGAGACAGCTGGAAATTTTTTGCTGTTCTTTATTCCCATAATTTTGCCTAAATTATACCATAATTCAAGCTGGTAAGATTATGCAATATACTATGGGCCTTAACCTTGCATTCATATAAGAAATGTTTTAGAATAGTTATTTGTCTTCTGTCTTAAATATTTAATATGACTACATTAATGATTTTTAAGTTTTATATTACTAAACAAACAATCCTATATGATTCTTCTTACACATGGTGTTGCAATAGTAAATCTGTATTTATTTGTAGCTTTTCTGGTACTTAGCATATGTGGTACACAACACCATGACCCACATTATAGGCCTGTTTAATAAGATTATTTCAAAACTGTTAAACATACATATTCCCATATAAAGAAACATTTATTCAATAATATTTATTTTTATTGAATAAATCCTGTATTTTCTCAATAAAGAAACCTCAAAGTCCTATATTTTCTCAATAATAAATCACCAAGTTTTTTATTGTCAAATACAGCCATCTCAGTTTGTAGAAATGGATATATCATTACATAAACTGCCAAATAATCCTGACAAAAGAAACAGTAGACATCTTTTTAGTTTGTTTTTCTAATACTTTATGTGTGCTTACACTGTTTTGTATCTATAATGAGAAAACTCTAGAGTGGAAATATACATTTACAAAATAAATGGTGCACCAATCACATTAAGTTTCACTATATGGAATCTTCAGTTCATGAAAACACTTAGCAGTATATTCCTATAAAAAAGCACTTTTTACAAATAAGTCCATAACTAGCCTAGTGTTTTACACAGTTTCATCACTAAGAATGATAGTAGTGTTTTGATTTGGTGTAAATGAGGTCTTTAGTGTAGATGACTACAACCTTCATTTATTTTATCTGAGAAATCCAAGCTGCTATTACCAATACTAAATCTAATCAGATTGCATCCTCAAGCATTATTTGAATTAATTACATGAAGGCAAATGATCATAAAATGTCCTTTTAAGCACATTATAGAGGAAACAAACACCCTAACCATTATTTCTGACAGAGGACAGAGTATTAAAATGCTACTAGATGATAGCCCAGCTTGGGTTTACAAAATTAATGAAGAACAAATGTTCCAGGTGACGTGAAACCATGACATTCTCTCTGTGGGATGACCTTCATTCTTCCTCACTTAGCTAATGAGGATTTCTTTGTTATCTTTCTTGCTAAAGGACCTCAGGGCCTTGTATCATTATAGAGTGAATACAATGTCACCTCAGCTGGCAGAAATGTTTCATCTCTTGTCAGCAAGAGAAGTTTCCTTATGTCATCTGAAGAAAGCACAACAGAGGGCCATGCAAGTGAGACCAGACGTTTCAATCAGTAAACTCAACCCAGTGGAGATGTTTAACCTGTCGCAGTTACTCACATCAGAATATTTAATCTCTGTTGTGTCTCTCTTGGAATTTTGTTTGTTTTGGCTAATGAAAATGTCACGTTGCTTTATTCTCTGAATGATTCTCATTCTCATAGGTTAGGAGAACATTTAATTTTTTAAAATAATATTGTGCACAGATATATAAATGGGTATATTTGATTTGAAAATTAGATTGATGTAACCTCCATAACTCACATCTCCACACTGATTGCTCTGATGAACACAAAAAAGGGAGGAAGGAAAGGAGAGGAGATCTACATAACATCCTCTCAAATAAGATATACGAATGAAGTTTTCCCTGTAATGTTCAATTTATTTAAACAACAACAACAACAAAACACAGGAGAATATGAATGCATTGTTATTATGAAAATAAGGACTCCAGATGATGCTATGCAAGACGACAGGCATATCTTCCATTAGCTTGTCTTTTGGAAGGCAAGTTCTTAGGGAGTGTAAATAACTGCTCTGACTGCACTAAAATGAATTAGCCTCTGTATATAATTTGTCATGAGTTCATTCCTACCATTTAGCTATTGAATATTCTCTTGTTTTCTAAATTCTATCCATGTCCTTGTCAATATTGAATAGATGCAAAAAAGAACAATGAAACCCAAATTTTTTTTTAATCAATGGTATCTGTGTTTTACTCAGATTTACATAACTTTTGCAAGTAGGAATGGTTTCTTATTTATTTGTTTAGTTACTTATTGTATAGGATTAAATTGTGAAAAGCCAAGGTATTCCATGGTACTCTTCACAAAAACAATGGTTTGTCTATAAGGGTGGGCAATGGAAGATGCTTTCTGTGCCTAGGGTCCCTGCTGGATGCAGTAGAGATAGAAAATGGGGAGCAGGTCTTAAAAGTTGATTAAATGATACATGGTGTGAGAAATAGCTTTGAAAATTTAAATTTGGACCTCTTGTTATTCTTTAATGTGTTATAATTTATGTACATAAACTTTGTCAGTCATCAGGATGATTGGATTGGATGGAACAAGTTGACAATTTTTCACAAATCATGAAGAATTTACAACTCTTACATAAAATTGTGCTAAGTGGTCAATTAACTAGCTACATTAACCCTATTTCTAGAATCTGTAAACTTGATGGTTTGACATCTTCCCAGAGTCCATATGCAATACAAGTGTTGTTCTGGACACAATAATAATATATTGTATTTCTAGATCTCAGTCTCTTGCCTTTCTTGCTCTTCATGCCAACAGTTCTCCCAAAGGTGCACTTTTAAAATGGAAATCAACCAATCCATCAGGAATCCATATTTCCAGTTACCTCCCCTATCAGCGTCTATACTCAGGCCAGTATCCAACTGCCCTAGTCACGGAAGGGCCCACTTCTAAAGAACCACCTATAAACCCTTGTGTTAAACCTTGCTGAAATTATTGTAACAAGTCAAGTCTCTCATTCATTTCCAAAGAACCTAAAACGAAGATTCTTTTCCACCGTTGCTCTCTCCTTTTGTCCAGTTACCAGCCTTGGTGCTTCAGCATTTGACCCCCACTTTATAACATGCCCCATTTCTCTGAAGAAACGTGAGTGACACTTCACATTGTCAAATTGAGAAATTCTAATGACAATTGTCTGCTGAGATATTAGATTTAGTTAGCCTGAATTTTCTGTTAATATACTACATTTTGAATCCTTGGGCTATTTTTATACTTGCACATAGTAAAAATTAATGCATTGTATGAAAGCATTCATAAAAGCTAAATTTTTATATAACCTAACTTTACCAGAGCCAGGTAGTTTAACAAAAGACCTCAACATACTGTTTTTTTTTTTTTTTTTTTTTGCGGCACCGGGGATCGAAATCACAGCCTCACACCTCCCAGGGCAGGCGCTTAAGCCACTGAGCCAAACTCCCGGCCCTGGTTTTTTGAGGCAGGGTCGCACTATGTAGCTCAGGCCAGTCTTGCACTCGCTTTGTAGCCCAACCGGGCCTCGAACTCACAATGCTCCACCTACCTCAGCCTCCCGAGTGCTGGAATTAAAGGCGTGCGCCACCACGCCCGGCTTCAACATACTGTTCTGATAAACATGATTTAATATATTTTATGTAGGTTGTATTGGTTTAATTTGGGACATGTACATTATTTGAACCTCTCATTAAAAATATTTGCAGGTATAGCTAGCAAAGAATTGTTATTGTCCTTTCTTTTTACTTACTTTGATTTCAGCAACTATCCATGTGAGGCCTTGTTCTAGATTTTGGGGTCATAATAATGACTAAACTTACTCAAAACTGTTTTTTCAGCATTTGCTTCTACAGTGGAGTCAGATAATGAAAACAATAAGTCATATACTGCATTTCACATGAAATAGAAACAAATGCTAAGTGGAAAAAATAAATAAGTGAGGAGTGATGTATATTGCAATATGTGGGCTTCTGTAGGAGAATGGAAGAATAAGCATGAGAATACACTGAGAATGGTACTTTTGAATGAGAATCTGTAGGAAGCAAAATAAGGAAGTCTAGCTTTGAGAATATCCTTGGCCAAAATCTTTGAGCCAAAGGAACAGCAAGTGCAAAGAGCCTTCCTGAAGCGAAATGTCAAGTAACAGCACAGAGCCTACTGCTGCTGGGGTGTACTGGACTAGGGTGCAGGTAGAAGGATATGAAGTCAGAAGGGATATGGGAGAGAAAGGTGGGCAAATGAGGCCTTAACAGTGGCACCTGGAGCTATGAAGCACATGGAGCAGCTGAGGAATATTTGAACAGGGCCACACAGACTGCTTTACTGAGTGTCTAGTTCTTCACTAGACACTAGTTCAAGAGCCTGAGGAGGAAAATTAATTAGGAAATTAAGCAATCATTGTGATAAGTGAGAGACTGGGGCAGCTGGTGGAGCAGAGTAAAAAAGAAAGTGGTAATTAATACTTAAATTATTTAGAAGGAAAAATCAAATAGATTATTTATTTACACACCCTAATCACACATATTTATAGAATGCCATGTAATGTTTTGATACATGTCTACATTGTGTGAGGTTCAAACCAGAGTAACTACTGATCACTTTGTTGTATTGAAAACAAAATATGCTGATCATTTCTTTTAACTGTTTTGAAATATTTAGTATATTTTCATTATCTGTAGTCATTCTATTCAATATATACCAGACCTTCTTTCTCCTGACAGATTTAGGATCTTTTAACCAACTTTTCCCATCCCTTACTTGCCCATTTTGCTGTATATTTATCACATACAGCAAAATGCTTGCTTTATTTTTTCTGTTTCCAACTATCTTTGATTTTTCTGTACAGTTTACTTATATTTTGACTTTGTCCTGTAAGAAAAAGGGTATAATGTTTAAATTTGTGTGTCTTATTTATTTCTCTTAAGATTATGGTGTCTATTTTCCTAAAAGTCATTCGATTTTATCCTTCTTTGTGGTACAATAGTACTCCATTGTATATAAGTACTACATTTTCCTTAACCATTCTTTTTTTGATGGCTGTTTCTAAGATTTACTTAAAATGAATTGTGATGCTATAAACTTTGGTACACATGTGTCACTATAATAGTATATCTTTAACTCTTTTGGGAAGATACTTAGAAGTGAAATACTTGGGTTAAATGGAATTTCTATTTTCAATTTTTTGAGGAATCTTAATACTGATTTCCATAGTGGTTTTACTAGGTTGCAGTCCCATCATATAGACAGATTCTTTTACTATGTGCAGCTTTGTGAACATTTGTTTTTATTTGATTTCTTGGTTATATTCACATTTTCTGGAGCAAAATGTAATCTCAGTGTTGTATTAATCTGCATTTCTCTAGTGGCCAAAGATGTTGAACATTTTTTGATGCATTTATTGACCATTTATACTTCTGAGAAGTGTCCATTCATTTCAGCTGCCCATTTTTGATTGGGTCTTACACTCTGTGGGATCTAATTTCTTTGTGTATTTTATATATTAGTCTTCTGAACAAGGAATACATGGTAAAATATTTTTCCATTCTGTAGGTTGTCTCTTCATTCTGTTAATTGTTTTCTTTGCTGTACAGAAGCTTTTTAATTTGATGTGATCCCATTTGTTGAGCCTTAATAGTATTTCTTTTGCACTTGGGGTCCTGCTTGGAATGTCCTCCCCTATAGCCAGGTCTTAAAGTGTTTTACTAACTTTATCTTCCACAAGACTATTTCTGCTTTAACATGTATATCTTTGACCAATTTTTATTTTAATTTAGCGCATTGTGAGAGGTAAGAGTCTCATTTCATTCCTTTGCTTGTGGATAGGCAGTTTGCCCAGCAGCATTTTTTAAATATATACAATTTTATTAAAATTTTTTAAAAAATGCAACATCCTAAAAAACCCAAAACATACTATCAGTCCTAGTTTCTGCAAAATTGCTGTGCTACCATACACATGAAACCATTAATTATTTAGGAACATTCAACATCAAAAGCTTTAAAATTTAACTGTAGTACCCCCTCAAAAAGCTACAACCTGATTTTTTTTAAAAAAGTATTTTTTCTACAAAGAATTTTATCAGCAATACAACAATCTGTAGTTTTTTTTTTGTTTGTTTGTTTGTTTGTTTTTTTTTAGTGGCACCGGGGATTGAACTCACAACCCCGCGCCTGCCTGACAGACGCGTAAGCCGCTGAGCCAAACTCCCGGCCCTGGTTTTTTGAGGCAGGGTCGCACTATGTAGCTCAGGCCAGTCTTGCGCTCGCGTTGTAGCCCAAGCCGGCCTCGAACTCACAACGCTCCGCCTACCTCAGCCTCCCGAGTGCTGGGATTAAAGGCGTGCGCCACCACGCCCGGCTCCAGCAATCTGTGGTTTTTATACTGAAACTAATTTTGAGCTGCACTTGAATTCACATTGTTAGCAAAACAATTGCCTAAGGTCACACCATTACAGGACAGCCACTTATTCTTCATCTTCCTCTTCTTCCTCCTTATCTTCCTCTTCTTCCTCTTCCTCCTCCTGCATATCTTGATTTATTCTTCTTTGAGCCTGTTGTCCTACAAGGACCCTTCTTTCCTGCTTCACTTTTGCCATTGGCACCATTTCTTAAAGAATCTCTTTTCTTTCCAGAATGTGTTTTGGACCCTTTGTCAAAGAGCAGATGGCTGAATGTGTCTGAGGTTGTTTCTGCATCTTGTTCTTCTTTTTATTTTTCTGCATCTTCTATTCTGTTCCTTTAAGCCACATATCTGTTTCTGTGCCAGTATCATGCTGTTTGTTTCAATGTAGCTTTGTAGTATAACTTGAAGTTAAAAATTGTAATGCTTTCTGCTTTGATATTACAGTTTAAGATTGTTTTTACTATTATGGGGCTCTTCTTGTTCCATATGAATTTTAAGATTACATTTTCTAGTTCTGTGAGAAATGCTACTGGTATTTTGACTGGAATTGCATTAAATCTGTATATATTTTTTGGAATTATGGCCATTTTAACTATATTGGTTCTACCTATTCAGGAACATGGGTTTCTTTCCATTTTCTAATTGCCTCTTCTATCTTCTTTTTCCAAGTACTGTAGTGTTTATTGTAGAGATCTTTCTTTTTCTTCATTAGGTCAATTTTTAAGTATTTAATTTTTCTTGTTCAAGCAGTGAATTATATTGTTTTTCTAATTTTTCTCTCCATGGCTTCATTAATGGTGTAAAAGAATGCTAATGATTTCTGTATGTTGATTTTGTCTCCTGCGATATTACTGAATTTGGTTATTAGTTTCAGAATTCTTTTGGTGGAATTGGGTTTTCTATGTACAGGATTGTGTTATCTGCAAATAATCTGATTTCTTCTTTTCCTGTACACATCTCCTTTGTTTATTTCTCTTCCCTGATTGCTCTGGCTAATGTCACATGTACTGTATTGAACAGAAGTTATGAAAATGGACATTCTTGTTGTGTTCTTGATTTTACAGTGAAAGCTTTCATCTTTTTCCCATTTAAAGTGATGGCAGTAGGTTTGTCCTAAATGACTTATCACACTGAGATATCATTCCTCTACATCTATTTTCCTTATGGTTTGTATCAAGAATGGATGGTAGATTATATCAAATGATGTTTCTACCTTTATTCGGGTGATCATGTGATTTTCCTTTTTTTCTGTGATAGTTTACATTTATTGATTTTATTATGTTGAACCATCTTTGCAATGCTAGGATGAAGCCTACTTGGTCATGATACAAGACAATGTTTGTTTTAAGATATATTTAGAGTGTAGAATAGATGAATTGAGCTAATAAACATATGCATTCCTCACAGAATTGTTATGCTGACTACACTTAGAATTTTCAATACTACATATATTATTAATACTAGTCACCATGTTGTATGATAGAGCCCTTGAAATTATCTATCTTAAAATTTGAATCCTTTTTCCAGTGTATCTCTGCTTCTACCCCTTTCAACACCCTAGCCTTTGGTAACTAACATTCAGCTCAGTATTTCTGACTTGAACTTTTTGATATCCTATATTAAATGAGATCATATAGCAAATGTCATTTTGTGTCCAAATGAAGTGAAATGTTATTTGGAATTTGTTAGCAACTAAAAAGCCTCATCCTAGATGAAATCACCTAAGAGTAAGTAAGTATGTGGCAGATTAATACTGTATCATAAAGTGAACATTTTATGTAATTACTATTCATGCTACAGAGAAATAACATGGCCAAAAGCTGAAGTACAAAACTATTTGCAAATGTCTTTGGGTGTCAACTATAAATAGTCAGATGTGGCCAAAGCAGGAAATGTGACTACCAATGATTTAAACAAAGAAGTGCTTGTGTTTCTTGCACATCAGATAGCAAATATGAAGGCATTCCAGGATGCAGCTCTCATAAAAATCAGGTTTTGTATTGTTGTAGTTTTGTTTTTTATTTTTGTGCTCTATTGTCCTAAACACAGACTTCTGTATTTTTGCTTATTGTCTCATGGCTGTAAAATGGCTGCTTTATCTCCAGACATCACGGTCTTCAATGAGAGAGGAGAGAAAGTTGAAATGGTGATTTCCATCCAATATTTAGCTTTTTATTCAGGTAAAGACTGCAACTGTAATTTAAATTTCACAGGCTATGGAGTACATAAAATGGCTTCCATTAACTGCTTGCAGTAGTGGAAAAAGGAATGTGTTGAGATCTAATATTGGTGGGAGAAGATAAATGATACGACAGCTAACATTGATTTTTTTTTTTTTACAGTGTCAAGCACAATGTGCAAATCTTTTGGGAAAAACTGACTATATATTTTCCATGGGTACTATTCTAAATATCACCCTGACATAAAATTAGGGGACACAGATTTTAACTTTCTTTCTTTCTTTTTTTCTTTATTGCGGCACCGGGGATTGAACTCATAGCCTCATGCCTGCCAAACAGGTGCTTAAGCCACTGAGCCAAACTCCCAGCCCTAGTTTTTTGAGGCAGGGTCACACTATGTAGCTCTGGCCAGCCTTGCCCTTGTGTTGTAGCCCAAGCTGGCCTCAAACTCACAACGCTCCACCTACCTCAGCCTCCGGAGTGCGGGGATTAAAGGCGTGCACCACCATGCCTGGCCACAGATTTTAACTTTGATAAATACCATGCTGAAATCTGATAGCTCCTGTTTAACATAAGATCATGATTTTAGATATTCTTCTGTATATTGGAAATTCTCTACATATAATTCTGTGATCTCTCCAGAATGTTGTTTATACATCTTAGAAAACATGTTGTTTTTGGTCAAGTTTGTTAAATTAAAATTTTGAGATCTGTAGTCCATTGGTATTTCATTTTCAATTTGCTTTACAGTATGTTCACTTTAAACTACTTGAAATTGTTCTCCACATGTGTGCTGTATTATATGAGTATGCATATCAAAGAAAATGATGATATAATAATGTGATATTATGAGTACAATAAAATTAATTACCTATTTATAATGGAATCTATTTTAAATTTTTCTTTCAATTATTTTTGAGAATAAGTACAAACGTTCAGGCTGAGGTCAAACATAATGCTTCATAGTTTTGTCCTGTCTGTTTCATATCATTAGGTTATCATAAAGCCATAAAATGATACAGTACATTACAAACTGTGTAATCCATTGTCATAGGCAGTATATTAGGATATTGGAAAAAGAAAGATTTTGTTCATTCTCTTATTTTGACCACCTGCTAGCATGATAAAGCTAATAACTTGAGACCAAAGAAAGAAAGAAAATGTAATTTTCAATGTAAAGAAACTTAATAATTTGCATTACCTTTTGAATAAAAATGTCTATTAAGGAAAGTAATCTAAATTAATGGAAGGTTCTGAACCAGTGCCTGAAGCTATCATGAGTAAGGAATCTTTCAAATAACCAGGTAAAATTTTATTCTGTTTGTTTTTACTATTAGCTATTGACAAGGTCTATTGTTTTATACTCGTTTGCACTTTATACATTATTTAAGAAGCAAGTGTTTCATTACAGGGAAGAGTCCTTAAAAGAAAGTGCTAGTAGTTTTAATAAAAATGAAAACCAGAATACAAAAGAATAAGAAGAATATTTAAAATTGAAACATAATATATATCAAGGCTATTTGGTATGTAAGTGACATAGAAGTAGTAAATTAAGCACCAATTAATTTTCAGCACAATGCATTGGGTCTAGTGTCATTTGAAAGTCAAATTTTTAAAAGCCTAAATGGAATCTGGCTTTGGAAAGAATCATTTAAAGTATCTACCCTTTATCGTGTTATTTCACGAATTGGTAGATTATAGTCTAGTCAAAAACCTATTCAAAATTATGTGCAACACTTTAGAGATATTGATGCACTGACTTTGAGTAGTTAGTGTTATCAACACTTTATTCATCAAATTTTTTCTGCATAAAAAAAGATAATCAGAATTATGCATTTTGACAAAAGAATCATGGGTCCTTACAGTTTACTTTCATATTCATATTTTTCCTAAACATACTAAAATTACTAGACTAGTGTGACATAAATTTTAAGTCACAAAAATACTTCAGCGCATTATAACTTATGTGATTTAGTATTATCAGTTTATTATTTATTTTTACTTCAAAAATAAGTGAAAAATACCTGTTATCTGCCAGCTATTAGGATACATATGTCTGCTATATATTAATTTTAGAGTCCTTTAGGGGACACATTAATACAATAAAGAACAGATGAGTGAGCATATGGTTTGTTAAATCATGTTTATAATAATTAGATCCAGATCACATTTAAATAAAGGGTCAGTGGCACATATATTGTAAATTCTAATTTAACACATTTTAGGAGTAAAAGGTTAGAGGGATCATTACCAGTGTGAACAGGAAAGTCACATGCCATGAAACAAACAAATCTAATTATTAGAATGTAAAAACACAGCACAGTATGAGAAGAGTAGCACATTCTGAAAGCATGGTTAGTGGTTCCATGAAACTTAACAGATGGTTACAATTTCATACCATGACAGGTACAAAAGTATTTCTCAATCTAGAATATGTGATCAGCATCAAAAAAGTGAGTATCAGCTAATATGCATATTGTTTTGAAAAAAAAATTATTAGTACATATTTGCTCACATTCATCATAGGAAATTTGTACTGTACATAATGTATCTGAATTCTTTTTTTCTTCTCATTCTCCTCCCCTCCCTTCAACTTCTTTCCCTTCATATTTACAGAGTATGTGTTTGTATCTTTTTCTTCCATTCTTTGATATTTTCAATTGCTTCTATTATCTTCCTTAAAAGATTCATACTTTTTGACTGCCCATCTAATAAGTTGATGAGAATATATTTAAAATTTTGCTATATAGACCCCTGAATGAGTCTTTAGAAACCATTTACTCAATAGCATTGGATCACTGTAAATACTTTATTGACTGAGTATATTTTCGAAACACTCAGAGATTTTAAGGTAAGGTTATCTACATAAGATGACATGGTTGTCAATGGATATTTTCATTCCTCTACATAAATAGATAAAACAATTGGGTAAATGTTGTAAGCAATCATTTCTAATATACAACAATTTATAAAACTAGAAGAAAAAATAGATACTACAAAAACTGTCCTTAGTTAAGCATGTTTATCATCTCAATACTTAGGGATGATGAAGCAGAAGAATTGGAAGTTTGAGCCCAGCAGAAGCAACTTGGCAACTCAGGGAGTCCCTGTTTCAAAATAAAAATCTAAAAAGCATTAAAACTGGGACCATGGATATATCTCAGTGTGAAGCCCTTGGCTTCAATCCTGATTACCCCCCCACACACACACACACACTCATACACACAACTTCCTTAATGGCATATTTCCTGTCAAATTTGCTTCTCTTTAAGGTATCTATCTTAGTAACAGAATGATTCAGAGTAAGAGTAATAGATTCACCATAACAATCAAACTACCCTGAATATTTAGGACAGACTATAATGATCAATATTATTTTGTAAAATATCCTTAGAAATTCATCTTAATATCAGTTATTTCACAATACTCATACATATACAGATAATTATAAGAAAAATATTAAAATTATGTATAGTATGTGTATCAAATTTGTTTGACAATCTATACTCAGTGGTTTTCTTAAAGAATCACAATTATAAATACTTCATTAAAGTCTTCACATAATATTAGAAATAGGGGTCAGCCCAAATGTATTTGCCTACAGAGCCTTTTTTTTATATTACACTATTAACATACTCTCAAATTCTACTGCTTTATAAAGCATATTTCAGGAAAATTACCTTGGCTTATGAAAATTTTCACTTATGGCTGCACTTAGAATGGTTTCTTCATTCATCACATTCACAGCGGTATCCTAGAAAATTATTGCTCTGCTCTTCTCAAAGTTTCAAAATGTGGGTTTCTATTCACTACTTCAGTTCTAGTGAATTCTCAATATGGAAGAGACATCTAGTTTGTAGGTCTAATTTTCAGTTGATTCTTTCATTTCAGAAATACTAATACAGATAGTGGAAGCCTAAAAATAAGAGGAACATGGTATACATTTCAAATGCTCTGCATTAGGGGAGCTACTCAGTTTGGAGAATTCTAATTCTAAGTTAATAGCAACTGAGAAAACAACACTTAAAAAATGATAAACTGAGAGAAACAAGAATAAATTAACCTGAGTTCTAGGTTAGCATAGATCTCGTGTAGAAAATGAGTGCAACAAAAATGTCTATGAACCTAGTAGGAGGTAACATGGAGGGGAGAGGAGATCTGACTGAAGAGTAAAGCACAAATTTAAAGGAGTGAGAACTGGAATACAGAGAGGCAAGTTGGCAGGGAAATTGGAAGAGTGGTACATGAGGCCCTGGCTTCTTTGACTGTCAGAAGAACGAATGGATTTCTTAAAATAGGAGTTAGTGTAAGAATCTTGTTCCAGGAGAGCTTAGTGAGGTTCCTTGACTGAAAATAGGCCACCATACATGCCATATTAAACACATAACATTGGTTATTGCAGATATTGAATTTCAATGGCAATCAAAAATCAAAGAGCGTTAGAAGTTGTTAAGAATTTGATTGGCAGCCTATACTGCTAGACTTTACCAACAAAGGGTGAATTAATAGAATTACCTCCTCTATATTTTTTGGGTTCAAAGAATTCATGGTGTATGATAAATAGCAGAAGCTCTTTAGAGGAAAGACAACAATAGGAAAGTGAGTATTTGTGGCTCAAAGTAAATAGGTGAAAAATTCTGGAATACAGGACTATCATTACTGAATATATAATTTCCCATGGAGGCCAGGATGCCTTAGCAGAAAGCATGTGATCGTCTACCATTCTTTTGAGGAAAGATTCTTACCAAAAAACTTCATACTGGACAGGATTTCCCCAGGGAAATTCCATTCTTCTATTACTTCTACCTGTTTATCTCAGCCTCTTTACTTTCCTCTGAATCACCTCCTCAGCCCTCTTTACTTACCAGTTGCTGACAGTCCCTAAGACCTGACATCATTCTAGTCTCAGAACCTATGGCTTTTGGAAAATGATGAAATAAAGACATAGAGCTCAAAATTGTGATTCTGAATAACCCTCACCTAGTGGGTATTCAACTATTTGTAAATGAATAAACTAATTTTTTAGTGTTGTGACTGGATTGCTGTCATGAGGACACACCGAAACGATGTAAATTCCTCTAGATTTGTTTACCAAGAAGAGTCAAAACTGGATGCTCACGTTAACACGGGAGTCCAGATGGTGTCTTGCCTTGTGTTGGTATTATTTTTTGATGGAACAATTCCACATTTCTCTAATTAATCTCAGGCAATTTTTCCAAAGAGAAAAATTGAAATAAATGAAAACAAAACAATTCTAACATCTGTACATGATTTTAGGATTCTGTCTAGCTATGTAATATTGGTAGGAAGCACAGATTTTTAATGTCGTCTTACATTTCAGGTAGCCTTACTTTTGGAGAATCTTTTTCAAAGACTTAACCAGATGACAGATCCTTAATGCTAAGTAAACAATAATATTTCCTACAATAAAAAACATATCATTGTCAACATAGGTCTAAATTTTCCCTAAAGCTGGAAAACCAAACGGGACCACCTAAATTTGATCAGTTACCCTCAAAATTTCAATGACATGACATTTTAGCTCAGATTAGAAAGCCTTTTGCTGTTAGAAGAATTTCTGTGTTCATTTTTTGTCTTCTGTAATATATATTTCTTAAATCATAAAAATAAAAGAGCAGAATATTTTGACTTTTTGCCTCTAAATCACACCATATATTATGACTGTGTAGATTTTCATAAAAATGTTTATTAACTATAACCACTATATAGTTGTCAGCTGTAGTGGTATTGAGACTATCAAATCTTTTCTACATTTTTGTGTTTAATATCTTGTGTGTGATCTACGATGTTTGTGCTTATGAAATTTCTCTCATTATAACCTTGTTATTTTTAAAAATAAAGCTTGTATACATAAAGTTCACTAAGTATATGTGGCTTTTTTTAGATCAGTATTAATCCTATAGCCACACTTTACACCATTTATTGTCTAAGGTATGTGTGAAGAAAAGTAAATACAAATCTTTCTATTCCCTAGTATTGTGAGACATCTGGAAATAGTTGTCTGTTCATGACTGGATTAACTACCAGAATAATCACAACCTAGAGCCAATGTACATACCATATGTTTTAGCTTTACACAGAAATTGTCCAAAAAGTAATGAACACATCACTGAGAGTTCTATTTCCAAATTTAGTTAATTCCCTTTGAATACCTGTCAGTTCATTGTATTTTTCTGACAAATGATTTTCTTCAATTAGAGCAAAATAACCAGAATTGCTGTCATTGCTATTTTTTTAAAATTCTAGTTCAAATGCTTCAATATTATGTGAGATAAGTTACTTATTGAAAAATTTCAAACATAAAAGTGCACATTTGCATAAATAGAAGAAATTACAACTAAACGACTGAGAGGAAAGTTACTATAATAATAAAGTAGGTAGAAACACTGTATAAAGCTAAATACTGCCAAGAACACTCAGTTTCAAATTCTAGTATTTGTCATTCTTAAGTATCTTTTAATTTAGCAACTATTGTAATGTAATGTAAATTCACATTCTCTGGGATTCAGATTCTGATTCAATAGGTACTATGGTACATATTTGGATCTTAAATATCCTGCAAAATCTCTTGTATTAAATCTTTGCTCCCCTGAGTGATACTATTGGGAGATGGTGGAATGTTTAAGAAATACAGTGTCGTGGGAGGCTTTTAGGTCATTGGTGACAAGGCATTATGGGATAGTGGAACACTCAGCTCCTGTCCTTGCTCAGTTACTTTCTGCCTGATTAGGAGAGCTCATTCATTTTGCCACATGTTCTTTAATTGATTTGCTGCCTTTCCACAGGCCCAAAACAACTGGATCAAGTGATCATGGACTGTAGTCTCTAACTTTGTTAGCCAAAGTGAAACTTTTCACTTTATAAATTGATTATCTGAGGTATTTTGCTATGATGATACAGTGTGGGGTGGGGCCTGAAATTACAGCAAAGTACTGCTGATATTGTGTGGTGCAAAATGCTTTCAGTAACAAAATCTTTGAGCACAACCTGAGTAGAAAAATTACGGCACCCTGCAATTAAGAGATTACAAAAATACATCATTTTAGAATCACAACCAAAACACACAGGCCAAATCAATCACTGAAATACTAACCTGTAGATCTTATACAATATATCATGAATGTTGACTGAATCCTTATGTAGCATAATATTGGAAGACAAATTCTCTCTAGTTCATTAAAGATTAAAATACCTATCCTCTACATTGTATTTTAATTGTTGTTCTTATTCTGGCCATTGAGAATCAACTTTAAAATATTTATAATATTTTAGAAATATTTGAAGAAGTACACAGTGATCATACGTATAGTTTTAGAGGAAGGGATTACAGATGGTACATGGTTATAGGAAAGTGTCTAAAATTGTTTCCGAATTGTAATTCCTCAGTTATGAATTTCAGAATGAAAATAAGTGACTATCAAATCAGCATCATGTCTATATATCTATACCATATCTGTACATATATACTACACATATGTATAAGTCTATATATGTGTGTGCATATCCACTTATAACCACAATATATTTCTAATTAGCTGAAATTCTTCAAGAGAACCATTTATTCTTCCTTTAAGCATTTATTTTTCTTTTAATCTTCTTACTCCCTATCTTCCTATTGTATAATTTTATATCAACATAGCTAATATAACAAGAACATATGGATGAATAAATGATTTGTTACTTTTAAATGTATGTGACACATGAAATAGCTTTACTTATTATTTATATACACTTATCCACACTGATCTTCACTGTAACTTTAATAAGTATAGATGAACTCAAAATTTTGCAATAATTATTACACTGCAGTTTGCTCTGTGAAGAAAATTGCATAAACATTGTCATGAAAATGGAAACACAAAGTATATAAAATTTCATGAATTGAACTATGTATTTGATATTCTTACAAAACTTTATATAAGACAGTTGTTTTATTTAGTCACCATAGAATCTAAAGCAATCTAGAATCTAAGTCAATTGAACATAGTTTAGATGTTTAGTTTGGAAAACAAAACAAAACAAAATCAGCAAGAAAAAGTGAAGGATCACATTGTTTTACAACATCTTTCCATATGATGAGCTATTTCTACTGAATGTTCTAGCTGCAAAGAAGATGGTATGGTGTTGAGTGGGAAGCAGGAGCAGTAATGAGCAGGAGTAGTAATCATGTGAAATAAAGATTTATTTAATTTAAAATGAATGAAAAAGCCTTCCAGTGAGGAATGGAAATAGCCCAAATTCACCTATTAGAAACTATGGTTGTAGGCCAGTTGATGACAATATTATGAACTAGCCAGGTTGCAACAGGAAAAATTTCACATATACAGTGTTGTCAAAATTTCAAATATATGTATATAACATTTAAATATGTATTAATTTCAAAATCCCTATAGGGGACAGTCTTGTTATTAATACAGTGAGGAGCAGATGCTGTAGCATATGGCATACTAACTCATATTTATGTTAATTTTATGTAAATAGGATTTTAATACAGTAACATTAATCTGTTGTTGCATTACTTTTCTGATATATCACTTTACCCTCTGTTTAGATAAGATTAATGTAGGTACTTTAGACTGCTTAAAAAGTCCTTTTCAGAAGAACAGAGAGAACGATTTAGTTAAATATTTGACACATATGTTTAAATAGAACATTACTTCCACTGAGAACTACAGATATCTAAATCTTGTTCTCTTGCTCAAATTTAAGCATTCTTTTAAAAATGGAAAAGAATATAATATCAATATTGAAAATAAACCTTAAGTATTATTTCATCTAAATAGCTATCAATGGGATAGAAAAAACAGTCTGGAGAAAATTTCCCCATATTATGTCATTGGAGATGCTGTTCTAAGTATATGCTATTTTTTAGCAGCTAAAATATTAAATGTATACTATTTTTACTTAAAGAATTTTATGTCATTGTATTTTAACGTCTTACTTTTTTATAGTTTGTGAAAACAAAGATGAATCCCAGTTTATTTTTAAAGCAGTATATTGATACTAGAAATATAATACTTGGTGTATTAATAGGTGAACTATAATAGAACAATTTATGTCTTTAATTTACTCAGAATTGTATTAACATTGTACTGAGAGTAGAGAGAAAAATAGGCTAATTGATACTATTTTGATATTTATAACATTAATAGTATTTAAAACTAAATTTTTAACACTGAGTTTCAATGTTATTTGAACTCAAAGAACTATAATGTTATATTATATTGAACATATCTCATATTCTAACAAAAAAAGTTAGCAGAGAAAATGAAAATCATCTACATTTCACCTCCATAAAAAAAAAATCATGTTGGTTTATGACTTGGTTTAAAAGAAGCCAAAGTAAATTGCTTCTAGTGATGAAAGTAGTGATTTTT
>RJWM01026094.1:0-28514 GCA_004363535.1 Dasyprocta punctata | reverse complement strand
AGCAACACAGGTTATAATGTTGGAAATCAATCCATGGGAAATACGTAGGAAAGGAAGAAGCTTGTTATCAACAGGAGCTTAATGATAGATTATTGTAAGTGGAATCTCACATCACTTCCTTTTTCCTCCTCAGCTGAACGCATGAGGACGCACACGGAGAATAAGGTCAGCAGGGCCCCCACTGTTCTTTGCTTCATGCGCTCTCTCTGCATTCTCTAAGGAGTGGTTCTCTAACTTCTTAAACTATATCCATGCAAGAAAAGAAAAAAATCTCAAGTCCCTTATGTTCCAACACAGTGGAGATAAAAACATTTAATCATAACAATAACAAATCATTGTACAAGGGAATTTGGGAGGTTCATGTGTACCTTTACTTAAGTCGTGGATGTACAGATATTTGTTTTTGATTCATAGTGCATACCTAGTTTTAAAGTTCTGCTTATTTGAAAATCTTTACTGCAAAATACCATTGAACCATCTATCACTTAGTGTCATAAGGTTAGCATAATAATCCACAGCAAACTAAATCAATGTCGAACAAAGCTAAGTTAATAATGATTTGTGTTACGTGTAAACTTTGAAAAACTCATGATATTGCTAATGATATAAAAATGCTTTCTGAAAAACTGCAGGTATTCCAACTCTGCACATATACACAATGATAGTAGGTGATATTCAGTCTTGTCTAGTATAGTATGAGAGTTAGATGTCTCTGTGTAGAATTCAAGTCCTGAGAAAATTCCAGTAACTTGTTAAATTTAGTTTATGAATTCTTATCATTCTTAAAAAATGGCAGCCCGTGGGACTGCCCAACAATCGTGTATAAAAATAAGGGAGGCCTTGTCATATCAGTTTGCAGACATCAGGAGCACCTCTGTGGTCTCTGGTGAATTGCAGACCCCTGGAAATGTGGGTGGAAAACCACAGCCCTTTCTAAGAGGCTCTTTTTTTATGTGATGTGCGATGATGAGATGCACACAGACTAACTGGAAGAGGACAGGTAGTGGGTATGCTTGGCTTGTCTTCTACTCTGTCCTGCCCACTATTTTTGCTTCCAGGTCTTCCCAGACATCTATTCCAGGCTAAGAAAGGCAGATATCACAGATGTGGACTATGAAGACGCTATGTAAAATTATGGAAGATTCTGCTTTTTGGAAACCATCCATGACCCTGAGCCTTAGACGCAACACAATCTTCAGAGATCCTAGGAGTCTGCTCTTCAGTACTTCTCACCCAGGTGCTTTTTTCCCCATGAGATGATTCCTTCATCTGCTGTGAACTGGCACAAGCTCCAAAGAGACCACCCTGGAGAATCAACTAAGACCAATTTAGACTAAGAGATGGGAGGGCTTTGCTGTCAGAACCTGATTCCTGCTAGTTCTTTTGGGAACAGGTTGAATATACGCACTTCTTTTCACAAAAGGAAACAGTAGTATAAAATAAACTGAAGTCTTGGAGTGGAAGGGCAGAGTCCACAAATCCAGGCATGTAGTGATTTTGCAGGATTGCTCTGGAGAGAGAGCTGTGTCCATCACATGTGGAAGGGTTCCCTCTGCACACAGCACAGAGCCCCTGCCCTTTCCCTTGCCTGGATCATGCTGTTTTCCCCTAAGAAATCTGACTTAGTCTATTTTGTATTAGTCTAATTTTTTTGTTGGTCTAATTTTGTATTTCTAAAAAATTAGAATTAAAACACAGTTACAAAGAAAAGTTACTACAATTACAGTTTAATAGCCAATTTTGTCTGCACAGGCCAATCTAAACACTCCCATATTTATAAAATTTTTGTAAGTTTCACCACACCCTAAATTCTGTATATAGTTGCAGCCTCTAGAAGCTTCATGAATATGATATTTCTTCTTTATTGTAAGACTTTTTGAAAATGTGGTAATATGATTTAAAGTCTATATTCTAATTTTAAATTGATTACAATCTCAATCTTTTTAATAGAAACAATTTAATGATACATAAAACACAAAGTTCAAGTTTTTCTATAAGCTAACGCAAGTGGTAATCATTGTTACAACTTAGCATATCTCACACTGGAATTTTTATATTTTTGTACAGTTATACATACATGCAAATACGTATGTATTTAAAAGTATACCTACTTAATAAAGAAAAAAAATTTTTTTTTGCGGCACCGGGAATCGAACTCACAACTTCGCGCTTGCCAGACAGGTGTGTAAGCCATTGAGCCAAACTCCTGGCCCCAATAAAGAAAAATATTTTAAAATCTACATATGCATCTATCATACTAATTTAAGAGTCTGCACAGTAATTCATTGTATAGATAAACTATAAACTTTGTTGTGGTAAATATATATTATATATATAATATAAAATATGAAATTGATGTGTTTAACAATTTTTACATGTTTAGCTCATCATAGTATATTTTAATGCTTTTCAGCATTGATGGACATTAAATTTGTTTCCAGAAAATTTATATTAGAAAAATATGCTCAAGGAAATTTCTTTGTACAAGCATATTTATGCACTCTTGTTAGGTTATCTGAAGGATATATCTGTAAGTGGAGGATTAATATATTGTACTTACACATATTAAATACTCTTGTCAAACACTCTGAAATTTCTCCCAGCTGAGGCTATACCAATCTATATATTCATCAACAATAAATGAGAGAATTTGTGGAGAAAAGGTAGAAGTTTAAAAAATTATTGATACAATTTAGCATCGGTCTATAAATTCATTATTGTAATTTTTCTAAAATCTTTTTGTGTTTGGTGTCTGCTAATTTCCTATGTATTTTTTTCTCACATAGCTGTTAGAAGAACTAAATATAAAGGCATTATATACATACAGTGAAATCCACAGGCTGTGTGTGCCCAGTATGAGAGATGCATGCACCTGAGGAAAGGAAACCCCTATCATATGGGATATTTTCATCAGTTCAGAAAGTTTCCTTATACCCACTCCCCAGGGTCTGCCTATCTCAAATTAACTACTGAACAATATGTCCCATAGCAATTTCTCCATTGTGAATGATGCAAATATTTTCACCTAGTCTTTCACTTCATTTTTTGTTCATAATGAATTCTAAAATATGAAGAATTGCCTGGGGTATAGCTCAGTGGTACAGAGCCTAACTGTCAAGCATAAGGTCCTGAGTTTGATTCTTGGCACCAAAAAAAAAAAAAAAAAGTAAAATACAGAGTTACTTTTTTGTGGGCTAAACAAAATTTTTTCCATCTTGACATCTGAGTTTCCCTTCTTTCTGTTTTCTTCTGTCTTGGTTACTTTTCTCTCATTGCTGCAACAAAATACTTGATGCCCAAAATGAAGGATGGAAAGGGTTATTCCGCTTACAGTTTTTGGAGGTTTCAGTCCAATAGTTTGCTGGCTCCCTGCCCCTGGGTGGGTGCAGCACTCATACTGCCAATTCCAGTGCTAGACAACGAATCAATCACAAACACTAGATTCAGCTGCTTCCATGACTACATGGAGAGGAACACCCACACACAAACCTTAACATCTTCTATCAGACCATATTATCATGTTGTAAATAGTCTTACTTTTTATTAATGTTTCATTTTTCTTTATTCACTAATTATTTCAATCTAAATATTTGGTGTGAGGTAAGTTTCCAACTTTCACTGTCTTTTCTCTTGTATTTATTCTATGGTAGGGATCAATCTTTATTTTTCAAATAGACATGAATTTCCCATCATTGTTTATTAAATAGTCTATTTTTTCCTCTTTCATTTTCATACTGTCTTATCTTACCCAAATGAAACATAAATCTAGATTGTGAATCTTTAATACTATGGATTCCTGCCATACATCTTTTCGTATAAAGTAGTTCAACCACCTTGCACATCACATATAGTCCAGATTCTGGGGCTCTATGCTTGCTACCTCCTACCCTTGCTTTCTTTTTTTCTTCAGTTGCATTTTATGTGTTGAGTTTGTTTCTGTCCCTGAATTTTTTTTATCTTTTTAAAATAACAAATATGCCTTTTATATTTCGTCTACCCTATTTATCAATTGGGAGCTCAGGACAGGGATGGGAAGACACAATGGATAACCTTGGAGTACTGTGTGACCAGAAGCTTGAACTTCTTTGGATAACCATCTCTTCACTTTAGTACTTACATTAAATTTATCCATGGCATCTTACGTTTTGCTCTTTACTTTGTCACTAATTTTTTTCTTTATGAAATTGAACTTCCTAGTGCTATTTTATAAATATATGACTGTATTAGTCTAAAAGTTCAAAAATAAAATCAAAGGTTGACACCTTAGTTTTGTGACCAACAGTTTTAAAATTTTACTACACAGTTGCCACATTTTATTCTAGTGTTGCCTTTGATAAAACTTTGAGTTTAATTGTTGTTCTTATGTACTGTCTTTTCTTTCAGGTTGTTTATAACATTTTGTTTTTGTATTACACAATTTTGCTATGACATATATAAATGTGAATTTATGTTGTTTTCTGAGATTAATAGCTATTTCAAGGATTCCATGCAAGGATAGTTAAATATACACAAATCAATACCTGTAGGCCATTACATAAACAGATGCAAGTAAAAAATTACATAATCATCTCAATAGATGGAGAAAAAGTCTTTGACAAAATCTAACCCCCTTCATGATAAAAACCCTGAAGAAAATATGTATAGAAGAAACATATCTCAATTTTAAAAAAGCTACTTTTGTCAAACAAATGACCAGCCTCATAATAAATGGGGAAAATCCAAAAGCATTTTCTCTAAAATCAGAAGCAAGACAAAAATATCCATTATCACCACTACTACTCAATATAGTACTTAAAACTTTATCCAGACCAATCAGGCAAGAGAAAGAAAGAAAAGGGATATGTGTAGAAAGAAAGAAGCCTGATTATTCTTATTCACAGATGACATGCTCCTTTATACAGAAGACTCAAAACATTCCACCAAAACTCCTAGAATTAATAACCAAAAATCAGCCAGGTAGCAGGATTCAAAATCAATACACAACAATTAACAGTGTTTTTGTACACCAATAATGAACCCAAGGAAAAAGAAATCAGGAAATAATATCATTCACAATAGCTTCAAGAAAAATAAAATAATTAGAAATCAACATAATCAAAGAAGTGAAAGACCCATGTCTTAGTTACTTTTCACTCATTGCTGAGACAGAATACCTGATGCCCAAAATTAGGGAAGGAAAAGTTTATTTCGTACAGTTTCACAGGAGTTTCAGTCCATATTCAGTTGGCTCCAAAGCAACATGGCGTGGCAGGGCTGCCTTTCATGGTGGCTGCAACTGCAACCACGAGACGCGCTGCCGGGAGAGAGCAGAAGAGCAAGAGGAAGACCCACCTTCCCTTACATTGTGTGTCAACTCCACCCCTGGGTGGGTGCAGCACTCACATCACCAATCCAAGCACTAGACAACAAACCTATCACAAGCAAGTGCTAGACTCAGCCCCATAAAAAGTATATGGGGACTTGGGGGTATGTAGCAGCACCCAGTACAACCCCTGGAAAACTGCAGTATTCTGAAAGAGTATATCAGAGGACATCAGAAAATGGAAACATCCCCTGTACCTGTATAGGCAGAATCAGCACTGTCAAAGTAATCACACTACTAAAACTTATGTGTAGATTAAATGCAACTGCAATCAAAATACCAAGAGCATTCCTCACAGAACTAGAGAAAATTATTCTAAAATTCATGTGGAACCAGATAAGACCCAGAGTATCAAAAACAATCTTGGGCAAGAAGTGTAAAGCTAGAGGCATCACAATAGCAGGCTTCAAATTATGTTACGAGTTACAGTGATAACATAATGTAGTGGCACAAAAACAGACATGAAGATCAATGGAACAGAATAGAAGACACAGAAACAACTCCAGGTAATTTGCCCATATGATCTTTGACAAAATGTCAAATATGTACACTGGAAGAAAGACAGCCTCTTTAGCAAACAGTGCTCAAATAACTGATTACACACATGCAGAAGATGGAATCTAGACCCATATCTCTCACCATGTACAAAACTTACATTGAAATATTAAATATTAAAACAGAAACTATCTTCCAGAAAATAAAATACATAAAACCCTTGAAGACATAGACCCAGGCAAAGAATTTCTGAACAGAACTCTAATGGCACAAGAAATAACACAAGAATCAACAAACAGCATTAAATCAAATAAAAAATCTTCTGCACAACAAAGGAAAGAACCAACAGAGTGAAGAAACAGCCTAAAGAATGGGAAAGATTGCCTGTTTTTCCTCAGACAGAGGAGTAATACCCAGAATGTATAACATACTCAAATTTTAGATCTCCAAAATAAAAGACCTGATCAAAAAATGTGCAACTGAGATGAAAAGACATCATATCACAGTGGTATACTCATGCCATGCTTTTAGCAGGGTAATTCATAATACCTAAATCTTGGAAAAGGCCTATGTGTGCCCATCAACAGGTGGATGGGTAAATAAACTGTACATACACACAGTGGAATACTACCTTGCCATAAAGAAGATAAATTTGAGTCATTTTAAGGAAAATGGAGCTTTCTTGAGACCTAATGTTAGGTGAAATAAATCAAGCCCAGATAGTTGAGTATTGTATGGTTTCTCCTATATGAAAGATCCAAAGCATAAATAAAGAGCAAAATAAAACAACAGACAATAGAAAACAAGGAGGTAGACCTTTTGACAATGGAAAAGTGACCAAAAGATGGAGGGAGTGGGGAGGGAGAAGAAGGGAATAGGAAGTAAAAATAATTAAGATGTGTATGTTACATTCACTATGGTGCATGCATTAAATGGCACATGGTGTATGAATGCCACATGGTCAATGTAAATGTTGTGTACTGCAAACATACACTAACATAAGTTAAGAAATTTAAAAGACTAAGATACAACTAAAAAATGAAAAGTATATATTCTACAGTGTACAATGTGACATTTGATACATGCGTACACTGTGATATTATTACATCAAGCTCATTATCATATATATCACCTTACATAGTTAAAATTTTTTTGTGGGAAAATGTTTAAGATTTATCACCTTTGCAATATTCAAGTATACAATATAGTGTTATGAACCATAGTCAACATGCTATACAATAAATCCCCTGAATTTATTTACCCTTTTTAACTGAAACTTCATACTTTGTGACCAACAGCTTGCCACCTTACCTCCTGCCCTGCCCCGTCTGAATTTTTTGATTTTGCATATAAGTGAGATCACATGGTATTTGTCTTTCTATGTGTGGCTTACTTTATTTAGGTTAATGTCTTCTAAGTTTACCCATATCATCACAAATGACAAGATTTCCCTCTTAGGCTGAATAGTATTCTATTGTATATGCACATATTACACTTTTTTATCCATTCTCCCCATCAATGGCTGCTGTGAATAATGAACATGGGAACTTTTTTAGTACCGGGAATCAAACCCAGGACTTTTGCTTGTCAGGCAGGTGCTGTGCCTCTGAGCAATATTTCCACACGGGATGTTTGACATATCAATTTCATTTTCTTTGGAAATGTACTTAGTAGTGGGATTACTGGACCATACTGGTAATTTTGTATTTAATTTTCTGAGAAACCTGCCTGCTGTTTTTCATAGTGACTATATTAATGCACATTTTCATCAGCATTATACAAGGCTTCCCTTTTCTCCACATCCTCACTAATATTTACTATGCTTCACCAACTAGAGAAGCTTTGTTTTAACAGGCATGAATGATATCTCATCGCGATTTTAACTTGTATTTCATTCATGATTAGTGATTTGAATATACAGTATATCCTGTTCAGTACACCTGGTCATTTGTGTATCTTCTTTTGAAAAACATATGTTCAAGTTCTTTGACCATTTTTTAAAACAGATTGTTTATTTTATTGCTGTTGAGTTGAATTCCTTATAAATGTTGGTATCAGATACACAATTTGCAAATATTTTTTTCTACTTCTCTGTGTTGTCTCTTTGCTCTCTTAGCTGTTACCTTAACTATGTAGAAGCTTTTTAGTTTGATGCAAACTCATTTATCTACTTTTGGCTTTATTTCCTAAGATTTTTGGAGTCACATAAAAAATCACTTCCAACTGCATATTAAGAAGTTTTTCCTCATATGTTCTCCACAAATTTTATAACCACAGGTCTTAACATTTGAGTCTTCAACCTGGTTTGAGTTGATTTTTCTGTATGGTTTAGGAAAAAGGTACAATTTTATTCTTTTCATGTAGGTACACTGTTTTACCAAAGCCAGTTTTTGAATACACTGCCTTTTCCCTGTTGTGTTCTTGGAGACTTTATAAATGATCGATTGACTGAAAATTTGTGAAATTATTTTAGGACTTTCTATTCTGTTTAGTTTACATGTTTGTGTTTATGTTATTACTATTCTGGTTTGATTACTATAGCTTGTAGTGTATTTTGAAATCAGGCAATGTGTTCCTGTGTGCTTTATTCTTTTTGCTTAGGAATAAATTTTACCAAATCAAATTCAATAAAGTTGAATTCTAGCAGAATTGGTTTGCTAAAACTGCTTTGACTGCTCAGAATATTATGTGATTCCATATGATTTTCAGGATTGTTTATCTGTTTCTGTGAAAATTCTCATTGGAATTTTGGGATGTATTGTATTGAATCTGTAAATCAATTTGGGTGGTATGAACATATTAATAATATTAATTCTTCTTACCCATTAATATTGTATATCTTTTCATGTATTTGTATTTACCTTAGTTTCTGTCATCAATGTTTTCAGCTTTCAGTGATGAATTTAGTCCTAAGTATTTTATTTTTCATGGTACGGGATTGTTTCAGTAGGGACTACAGTTGCTGTGGTTGCACCATCATCTTGTGTTCCAGTTTACCCTGATATGCATCCCAAACCCTATAAGATAAATGAAGTGATTAACAGTCAAACATTTCATAATGGACCTGATGCCTAGATAGCCTCTACTGATGATTGAAATGTTAATTGTCTTTGAGAAAGCAGGCACATTCTAGTTGGTCACAGGTTTCCTTCATCTAGCTCAGCATATAAATCTCCTTCTCCTGCCTTGCAGTGGGAGGATCCTCTTATCTTGCTGCCACCCAAGACACTCTTCTGTCCATAAGTCTCCAATTAGTTCCATTTTGTGTAATATTGGATTCACTGGCCTCTTTCTTCTTTGCTCTCTTAGCATATTGCACCATCGATTGGCTAAGTTTATACAGCAAATTTTTCTGAAAGTTTTTATAAATTTCTTTTTCAGACAGTTCATCATATGCTGATTTGTATCTTTTGATTTCAATGCATTTATTTATTATGTAGTAAATCTAACAGGTTGCTGTTGGTGGAGCTCTAATGGTCTTCTAAATACAAGATCATGTCATTTACTACTGGAAACAATTTTACTTCTTCCTTTCCCATTTAGATGCTTTTGATTTCTTTCTTTCTTTCTTTCTTTTTATTAACTATTTTGGCTAGGACTTCTAGTATTACACGGAAGATACCTGAGACACAGCAAAAAAAAAAAAAAAAAACGTGTGGGGAAGGTTATAGGAGTGGTGGCCAACAAAAGCAATTTAAGCAAAGGTAAATTTTGTTAGGCAGATTTAGTGGATATTTTCTCTATTAAGACCCTTATCTTCCTTGTAAAGACAGAAGACATCCTTACAAGTGGAGATTTCTTTTATAGAGGCAAGTTTTTCTTATAAATGGAGTTTCTACTTTGCTTTTAGGGTGTCTCAGGTGGCTACTATTTCTCAGAATAACCAGCTCAAAGTAATCCTATCCCAAAGAGGCATATTTTGAGGTAGTGTATTCCAATCTTTTATGGCCACAACATCAGTTTTGGAGGGGACAACTATATCTAAACTACAAAGTTGTTTTTATGAAGGGGGGTTGATGACTGATGCCTGTTAGTCTGCCATCTTACTTATGTATATACTCTCAGCTTACCTTCTTCAATAACTGTTTTGCATTTGTTTCTTCTAAGTCCTGGGAGTATCAGTGACCCAGGACCAATTTTTATGGTAATTCCTTATTTGGGTTTTCCCAAAACACACCCTTGAATTTGACACAGTCCTGGGGTTTTTCTATTTCCTGGGGAAACTTTCTATTTTCTCAGAGCTCATTCAAAGAAAGTTGCCTTGTTACTTGGCTATGCTGGTTAGTAGACTTTTCTTTCCACTGACCACTCATTTAGTGAAAGAGAAGTCTTTTGAAGGTCTACACTTTATGCAGGTGTCTTAGTTTCAAGTTTCTGCATTTTGCAAGCCCAAAGTTCTACACAGACCTTAAATATTAAGCTTATAAAAATTATCTAGTCCAAAACTGCTTTCTTCACAGCTCCCAAGGGAGCAGTAATATCAGTTTATATATTAAACTCTCTGCTTTTACTTCCCTTTTAAAAAAATCTGTGGAGACTTTTTTGTTTCTTATACACTTTGTTCTACATTTTAAAATTAAATACTATATATGTATTTATTATTTACAAGCATTTAATGTGGGAGGCTTTTCAGAAATTTTGGTCTACTGTGATTTTCCAGGATGACATTTTCTACCTCTTATTTCCCCAGTGGAGGTATGGTTTCATTTTAATTTTTAAATTTTACAATTTTTAATGAGACTTTGAAGTAGAGATTTAAATATTTACACTTAGTTTGCCATCTTGGATTATTAAGAATTCATAGTGGAAAACATACATGCTTTATTTAACATCATAATAAACTCTAAAAATATTCCTTCTTGGAGGCAGAGGATTTTGACAATAGTGGTGATGCTTAATGTTCTTGCATTCATGGGGTTCTGTGATTACTATGATTGCCTTATTTTGCTCACTAATTCCATAATTATATTTCTAAATATTTTTTTCACAGTCTTCTATATATCTGATATCACATATATTTTTAATTAATTAGAAAACAGAGGAAGGAAACTCTAACTTCAGTCATGCATAGATGCTGAAATTGTTAGAGGCAGTTGTACGGTAAAACTGATCCTGTTCTTTGCTCTCTCTTTGTCTCAGCTCTCAACTTTGTGTCCAGTGGGGCAATTTATAACATTGCCAGGCCAATACTGGTAGGTGGTTTCTCTCAGCCTAGATGGAAGTTTCCTGCAAGACACAGACAATCTACTCAGGTAACAACAATTCTGAGCTGGAGTGAGATGGTCAAAGAGACAAGAAAGAAGAAAGATGTCTAAAGGTGAGAAAAAATGTCTAGGAAAGCAGCCAATCTAGAAGAGCCTGGTAGAATTTGTGAAATGATATTGTATAAGTTATTGTTTGCTGATGATATGCTCTTCTACATACAAGACCCCAAAAACTTCACCACAAAAGACTCCTAGAATAACCAAATTTAGTGACATAGCAGGATACAGAAATCAAGTCTCAAAAGTCTAATGTTCCTGTTCACCAATAATAAACTCACTGAGAGAAATATTAGGGAAACAGTTCCTTTCACAACTTTATGTATCAAGAAAAAAAAATACTTAGGCATTAACCAAACCAAGGAAGCGAAAGACCTCTACAATGCAAACTACAGTACTCTGAAAAGGAGATTGAAGAGGACATTGGAAAATGGAAACGTATCCCCTGTTCCAGGAGAGTCAGAACCAGTATAGTCAAAATGGCCATGCTTCCAAAACTGGCAGATATATTTAATGCAATCCCAATCAAAATGCCACAGAATTTTTCGTAGAACTAGAGAAAGCAATCCTAAAATTCACATGGAGCCAGAAGAGACCTATAATAGCAAAACCAATTCTGGGCAAGAAGAGCAAGGCAGGGGGCATCACAATCCTAGATTTCAAGCTACAGTACCAAGTACAATGATAAAAACAGCATGATTTTGGAAAAAAAAAAAGACTGCAGATCAATAGAACAGAATGGAGCATGCAAAACAACTCCAGGCACTCAGTTACTTTATCTTTGACATAGGGGCCAAATACTTTCACTGCAGGAAAGGTAGACTCTTCAACAAATGGTCCTGCGGAAACTGGTTTTCTGCATGCCACAGACTGAACTAGACCTATATCTCTCACTATGCACTAAACTAAAATCAAAAGTCTGGCAGTTAATCTGATTTATGATAGTTAACTTGATAAGAATTTATACATTAAATAAATAATTTTTTAATTAAAAAATTTTTTAAATAAAGTGGGTTGAGGGGAAGGGGAAAAAATTAAAGTGTGTTAGATACATGTGTCAAGTCCCCATAATTAATGTAATCATTATGTACTGCAAATGTGTACTGCTAAAAATAAAAAAATAAAAAAGAACCCATTGGGTTACAAAAAAATGAGATTGGAATTTGCTTGACTGAAGAAAGTTGGATGGATTCTAAAGCTAACCAAAGGGATGAAGAACAATTTAAAAGAAAAGCTTCGATCAAGAAGAGCACAGTAAGTTATCTTAAGTAAACACCTCAGTAAATTCATAACTCAGTAAAACCAAGGTACAGGAGCCAGGAACCTCCCTGAATTCTGGCTTTCTTTTCATTCCCTAGCTCCAATCAACCAGAAGCCCTATAGATTTTCTTTTAAATTTTCTGCATTTTGTGTATTTATTCCCTTCTCTCCGTCATCACTGTGTGAATTCAGGTTTTTATCTTTTCCAGCCTGACTTCCATCAGTGGCCACAAAACTGCTCTAATTCTCTCTAGTCTTCTCCCTGCAGTCCACCATGTATCCTGCTCTTAAAATCTAAAATAACCGTATTCCGATAGTGATTAAAACGCTTCATTAATCTTGGAATAATTAAAAGTTTAATTATTGTATCTTCACTCCAAGTTTCAAATGAAATTGGGAAATAAAGTCATATTGGAGACAAAAAAAAATCAATTTTATCAGACCAGGTTGAAATGAGTCATAGAGCTAGGAACTGAGCCAAATGGAGATTTTTCTCTATTATTTGCAATAGACTTTAGAATTTGTCTCTTAAGAGAGTTGAACTCAGTCAGCAGAGCACATTTTCTCCTGGAACAGGCCCTGAGATAATTGCAGATGAGAAAATGAATAGGAAGATGTTATTTACTGGTTAAAAACAAGGAGGGAAGAGGGAGCAAGAAGTGAACTTGTACCTTCACCCAAACTCAAGGAGTTAAAAAAGACTCCTCCTGGACAGAGGAGCAAGTGGTAGGGATGATGGAACATTCACTGGTCAAGGGATATATGAGTTTTATTTAACACTATCCTTTTCTGGGAAATGGAGAGAAGCCTCCTCTATTCTGTGAAAATAGAGGGGGTTCTCCACAGATTGTTCGGATGGCTTGCAAGGTGCTCGCTGATCTTGTCCCTGCACACCTTTGAGTTTTATCTTTTGTCATGCTCATCCTGGTACTCATGCATGTGCCATTCTAGTGTGCTCAGAAGCACTTGAGCAACCCAAATTGGTTCTACCCATTTATCTTGTTCTTGCTGCTTTCCAGTCCTGGAAGCTCTCTTTCTTCCCAGATTTTATTTGTTTAAAACTTATTCATCATTTCATATTCATTTCTTCTAAAAGCCTTTGTACCTTCACTTCTTAATCTCTACTGTGTTCATTCATATGCTGGACAAATCTCCACCACAGCATGGTTTTACTTTTATATGTTATTCTTCTACTGCTAAACTCTAATTCCCATAAAAGAATGACAACATCTTTTGTTTGTCTATCTGGTTCCTTAGCATACAAGGGAACCAGAAAGTGAAGAGCATTGACTAAAACTGTATTAAATAATTGAATATATACACAAATGAATGAGTAAATGAGTTAATCCCACCTCTGTTTGAGAATCATACCTTTGCAAACCAGGAAGGAGTTGTGAGCAGAGAATATTAAAAGAGAGAAAAAAATCTTGGAGCAAATCAAGATTGAAAACCAAAAGTATGATATTTCTCTTGGTTTTCCCTTTCCTTCTGCAACAACACAAATGATGCTCAGCCATTAGCCAAGAAGACACATGCAGAAAACTACAGTAGTTGATACTGCAGGGGTTGATGTGGTCAATGAGACCATGGGTCTACAATTCCTCTTTGTTATTGGCCTCCTTTCTTCTGGAAAACCCTTAGATGTACAATTAATACAGAAAGTAGAGAACTGCAACTGAATTGTATTTGACTCAAAGGGCTCCACTCCACCTGCTGTCTTCAGGAAGGGTAGCCTATTTACTAGGAGACAGTTTTACCCACAGAGATACTGTTCCAATATCTTCCAAGGATCTCACCTGGCTCTTTATACCTCTGCCACTCCTCAGTATCCAGAAATGGGCTACACTGTCCTACCCACCACAGAAATAGCTCTGGATTCATGAACAGGGATATCTTAGCTTTTACAGCTACCAAAGGAACTGGTACTTTACATGAAAAGGCAAAATTTCAGTTTTATAAAACTCTGGTCATTAGAGAAGTCACCATCTGAAACTGCAGCTTAGCATTGCAATTCTCAGATTGCCTGGAGCAAATATGTGGATGTAAATTCTTTACAGTGGAATATCTGGGGGAATCTCCTTCTTCTTATTTGCCAGGAAGATAATGGATATAGCTTCCAGGTTTTTTGCTCAGTCTGAATTCCCTATCCTGTTATTTGGTCTTTGAAGGTCCTCAGTGGAAATCCATATATTAATGAACTACACTATGGAGAATCATCCAGGGAAAAGGGCCTGTGTCTTCTTAAATAACTTATGAAAAGTGTCTCCATGGACAAAATTTGAATTTCCACTAGCCAATTCTACTCCAGGAGTCCTCTCTGTAAGAGGATCACCTCTATAGCAACTCCAAAATTATATATTTATGATTGTAACAATGACATTTTTAGGTCAGATTCATTCAAGAAAATCAGATTATATTTTTCAAAGTAATTACAGTAACTCTTACAATTACTATGACTACTCTTACTTCAACCCACCATGAGGACCAGGAATGTGATTAGTTTGGTTGTTATGTGTGTAGCAATTGGTTTGATAAGTGATTCGTATACATTATGATGTTTAATTCTGTCATAGTGGTTCTGGAACTGCCAATTTAATTAAAGATATCTAGAAGTCTCAGAAATTAACCAGCTCCATTTTTCCACTTAAACTATCCTAATAGCCAACCTCATTCAGTAGGTGATGTGATTTGTTTTGTTCCAAATTGCATTTCATGAAGACTCCATTAATTGCTTTCTCCTTCTTGATGTGCCTTAACCTGGCGTTGTACATTGTGACTCATTCAAGATACTGAACACTGTACACAGAGAAGACTGTTTCTTTGCAGCTCAGTGACAAAGTATTCTTTTATGTGCTACTGCCTGTGGAATCTCCAAGTTAAGCACCTCTCTGGTGGATTAATGGACTTTTTGCACGTGTAGCTAATGCTGCTCCCCTTTAATCTCTTTGACTCCATCTTGTTGGTGGCTACATAGCTTGCACAAGGAATACTGTAGATTCTTACTTTAGTCAAATCTCCTTACACACAACTTCATTCCTGCCGTTATAACCTTAACCATTAAGTTATTTTTTCCAGGTCAGAGAGACTCCAACCAGAAGACAACTAGCCTGCCTTCCTGGGGAGTACACCACTGGTGCAGACTCCAGGAAGAGAAAGAGAGGGGCCTCTCGAGAACCTGTACCACTGGGTCAGAGAGGCTCTAACCAGAAGACAACTAGCCTGCCTTCCTGGGGAGTGTGCGACTGGTGCGGACTCCAGGAAGAGAAACATGTGCCTCCTGTATGCCTACCGGTGCTTGGGCCAAGAATCAAGGACAACACTCCCCCAACTCCTCCCTCTCTTGGTAAGCACCCTGCTGGTTTGGAGGTCCGGCTAAATTGATAGCAACTAAGGTACATAAAGCAACTAAATGCTAGTATTGTTTCATTGGTTTTGCAGGCCTGGGGCTGGCAGCCTGAGCTTCTCTTTGGAGGATGACAGTAGGCAATGTAGCAAATATGGGGGATTCTCTTCTGTCTTGTCTTCGAGGCCCAATATTCTTCTCGTTGTTTTGCTTTATTCTGATTAATTTTTTTGCTTTATTTTATATTCTGTTTTTATTGGTTTTATTGTGTTTTGCTTTTGGTTTAATTTTACTATACCTGTTGGAATGGTCAACTATTCTGAAAATAACAAGATATACTATAGTAGCTACTGTTTTCATAGTATCTTTCTTTGAAGTTCTGTACCAGTTCTACTGCTTTGTTTTGATTGACTTTGTCCTATTATGTTTTGTTGAATTTTACTATCTTTAAAAAAAAGTTGTTTTTTCCAGAAAAGAATGGCTAAATCTTCTAACTTCTAGCTGTGGTCCATAGTTTGCATTGAATTTTAGGTATGCTTCCAAGCTATGTCTGTGTATGTGTCAGTGTCTTCCATCTGTCAAATACACAACATCACCTATACACAGCATGACGATAACCTTAGAGGGCTTTTTGTCATCCTCGTGTCTTTATGCTTCTCATTTTAACAGCATGTGTCTAACTCCATTTCTCTTCACCACCTGCGACACTCATTTTAACACCAACCACGAATTGTACTTCATATCATTTGGTAATGCCTTGTGGACTACTAATTCTCAACTGAAGAGGTTCCATTTATGGAATATTAAAGTCAGTGAGAAGACACAGGTAGTTCAAAAATCTCTGATGTCTACAAAAAGCATATATTTACATCGATTACTCCCTATTTTCTGCATACTTCTCTGTATTCTTCTTTCCTTAATTCCCTTCTGTTCACTGGAATTATATGCCCTCCTGGCCAGTAAGATTGAGAGGAAGTGAAGCCCGCCTAGAAGCACACCCTACAGGCAGGAAGTGATGAGATCTGTGACAGTTCTGGTCCCAGGAAAAGAACAACTTGTTTGTTTTCAAGCACATATGAGCCATCTGCCTATGGAGAAGGTTAGAGTGATGTTGTTTGGTACACTTTGAGTTGAGCAAGGTCATAAATGCCAGGGCTTATTTTCTAGGAATCTTTCAAATATATATATATTATATATATACATATATATAATATATGTAATATAGGAATTACTAGAAATAGTAATAAGCAGAATGAAAGAAACAAAAATCACCTTTAATTCCATTGTATTATTCAGTTACACTGACAATTTGATGATTATTGCTTCACCTATTTTTTCTGAGACCTGGTCTCTCACTGCATAGTTCTGTTTGGCCTTGAACTCACTATATATCACAGGGTGGCCTCAACCCCTGGCAATCCTCCTGCCTCTGCTTTCGAGGTCTGGCATTACAGAAGTGCACTCCCACAACCGGCTATTGCCTCACACACCTTTTATTGGAATGTGGAGGTAGTGTGCGGCACATAAATTGCATTCAGTGACCACTATCCCTTAACTATGTACCCTAAGCATCTTATCTTGCTATCGGATATTATTTCACAGAATTAATTTAATGAATGCTTGGCATTCCATGTAATTTTGACCTATAATTTATTGTTATCTGTCCTTTTTGGATGTTTTTAGTATGTTATTTGTATACTATATAAGCAAGTCTATAATAAGCATCACTAATAAACACCAGTATTTCCTGAAGTGAAACTACATCAATACTTTCAAAAGTGAAACTACATTTATAGTGAGAAGTAAAATGTTAAGTATTCACCTGAGCAGATGAAACTGAGTCTATGAATATTATCAGTCAGTCCTCACCTACGATTTGGTGATTTGAATTTTTCTGTTGCATAAGGTCCAAAAAAGCAACTTATATTTGCTTACAGGGACCCTCAGGAGATTGGTGTGTAGTAGACCCACCCCTTATTTATTGGGGTATATTCTAAGAATCTCAGTGACAGTAGATCTGACAACCTAGACTGCTACTAAATGACTATGGGTAGGGAGTATATACAAGGTCCATATGATGGACAAGGGGTGATTCACGTTCCAGGTAAGATTTCATTGTGTACCTCAGAGCAATACACAATTTAAAGCTTAGGAATTTTTTGTTTCCAGTATTTCCTGTTTAATATTTTCTAGGCTGCAGTTGACTGCAGATAACAGAACTTGTAGACAGTGGGTCCTGGACTGGTGCATAGTTTAGTCGGTCAATGATAGCTATACTGGGGTCAGATTGTTACAAAGAGCAACATGGCCTGCAAGCAGGAGAGGGGACAATGCTCTGAATGATATACAGCAAATGCTTTGAAGCTTTATAAAAACTTATTGAAGGAAATCTCACTTTAAAAAACTACCTTTTGTTCTGTTTTGCTTTTTAAAATTAAAAAAATCAAAAAAACCTGAGTCTTTGAAGCAATGGCCCTGTTATGGTGAAAAACATAGAGAAGCAATATACTAATATTTCACTATTTAAGGATCAGATTATGAAGCTATACTGCCTGAGTTTGAATTCCAGATCTGTTGTTACTAGAAATTGATCATGTTAGTCTTGTTCAACTTGCAGTTGCTATGGTCTGAATCTTTGTCTCCCCTCCCCAGGCCCATCAATATGTGTATACTTAACTCCTAATGCAGTAGTATTAAGATGTAGGGCCTTAGGAGTGATTAGATCATGAGGGTGATCTCAGAAATAGGACCAATGCCCTCATAAAAAAAAAACTTGAAGGACCTTGTTTGCCTCTTCGTACATGTGAGAATTTATCATCTATGAAAACAGTTTCCTATCAGACACCCAATCTGCTGGTGCCTGGATCTTCAATTTGTGGCCTTCTGAACCACGTGACTAATAGTCTGTTTATAAATGACTCCACCTCCTGGGATATAGCTCAGTGGTACAACACCTGCCTGGCAAGCCTAAGGTCCTGATTTTGATTTCCAGTGCAAAAAATGAAGCAAAACAAAATAAACAAAATAGTACAAAAAGATAAATCACTCCACCTGGTGTGTGTTACTATAGCAGCCCAAATGGAGTAAGACATTTGCCTTTTTTGGCACTTCAATTTCCACCACTGTGTAAAGACAACTGTGCTGACTTCAGGATTGTGCTGAGGTTATTAAGTAACTGTAAGCATTATTTATTGAGAACCATGTGACTCATTAAAAGTCATTCCTATGGAGATGTGAACTTTTTAGGGTACTAAGAGGATCAACTCTCATTCTTTCAGTATCTACAGGATGAAAGACAGTGGTCAGTCATTGCAGGGCTCTTCTACTTCCTTTTTGGCTAATTATACAAAACCTATTTAGGAAGGCACTTTTCATCCTGTGCTTACAGATGCCAGATGGTGGCTAAGAGAATACTGTTTCTGATATATCTGATTCGAATCCTCATGCTTCTGTGGTCATCTTTGGTCTTCTTTGGTGAGTTTCATAATTTGACTTAGAACTGACATGGCAGCAGGATGTGGTCTCCTGCTCCTGAAAGGTTTAAGACTTTATGAGAGCTCAAAGAACCTCAGTAATGCTCTGGTCTCAGCTCCCAGCTTTGGCTTTGGAGGCAGATGTAAGCTGGGGTCAAGAAGCATGAAACCATAATACGTCCTAATCCATGTTCAAGGCGGGCCATTTCACCATTTATCAACTAGAAATTCATATTTCGATGTCATAGATCACATTGAATAATACAGTATTCTCATAAGTAAAATGTTCAGAATTTCAGTGCTGAATATTCCTCCCTCCTCCATGAAAACCAGTTATTTCAACCATTGTGAATAATGAGATATACATAGAGACCTTTGGTTGATAGTCCTCTGTTTAACCATGGGGGTAGAAAGAGAGATATGTATTTCTGGAAAATAAGATTCTTTTCTCTAATTTAGTGACCATTAAATAAATATTTGTTACTAGAGTAAAAGTGCTGTAACACAACATATGGACGAGGAAAGGGCTTAATTTACAGTGGCTTCAGCTCTCCTAATTCACCCTGTGCATGTTTCCTGAGAATGCTTTGTGACCTGTGACTGAGATACCACACGCAGGATGCCTTCCACTTGAAAATACTTGGATGTGAAGGAGAGTCATGAAGTCAGGGGAAAAACAATGAAATAAAGGAGAGAAGCACCAAATATATAACCTCCATGGATCTTGCTTCTAGCAATCCTATTGGTCAAGGAATAGGTTTGAATCTTGCATTATGATCATACAATAAATGAGTGTTAATTTTATGTTTGAGGGAGAGTGTGGTGATACCATTAGTCATTTAGTAGCTATCTAGGATGTCAGATCTACTGTCGTGGTATCACTGCTCTGTAAGTTTGAAGGAGATTGTTGGTGATAAAGGAGTAGGAGAGTAGACAAGGAGAGAAAGAAGAAAGTTTATGAGTAACTTATCAGTGTCTGAAGAATGAGGACAAATTCACTGTGATAACCTCTGGTTTTTGCTCCTCTCACAACTCCAGTCAGCATACAGGCAGGTAAGTGCACCTTGTTTTGTTGTTCTTGGCCCCAGCATATCCATCACATGCCACTACAGGGTCCAGTAGAAGATGGTGATGTCCAAATGCCATTACTCCATGGGACCAGCACTCTATGTGATCAAGCAGCTTCTGCTCTGGCATTGCTTGCACATTGAGGTGATCAGGCTTCTCTCAGCCTCTATAAAAACCCAGCTTCAGAAAAAAAATGTGTGAAAGAGAACCTATAGATGGATAGAGATAAATTTGGACAGAGTACTTTCCTGCTATAGGACAATAAACCCTTGAGAATGACTGACTCAATGCTAAAGGTTCTCCCATTCTGAAAATAGCGATCCATTGAGAAGTACAAAGCGTATTGTTTCACTTCTTTTTCTCTGTGAGTTTGTTGTCTGTGTACAAGATTGCTGTTGATTTTTGAGTGTTGACCTTGTATTCAGCTACATTACTGAATTTAGTTATTACATCTAGAAGTCTTTCAATGGAGTTTTGTGAGTCTTCTATGTAGAGTATCGTATCATCTGCAAATAATGATAATTTAACTTCTTCCTTTCCTATCTTTATTCCTTTTATTTCTCTCTCTTGTCTAATTGCTCTGGCTAATGTTTCCAGAACTTTTGATTAGGAGTGGTGATAATGGATGTCCTTGCATTGTTCCTGATTTTTGAGTAAAAGCTTTCAGTTTTTGACCATTTAATATGATGCTGGCTATTGATTTGTTATAGACGGCTTTTGTTATATTGTGGTAAAGATCATCTATTATGATTTTCTGTAGGGTTCTTATCATGAATGAGTGTTGGACTTTATCAAAAGTTTTTTCTGCATCTATTTAAATGATTATGTGGTTCTTATCTTTGGCTGTATTGATACAGTGTATTATGTTTATTGATTTGTATATGTTGAACCATCCCTGCATTCCTGGGATGAATCCCACTTGGTTGTGGTGTATAATATTCTTGATGACTTTGCTGCATTCTGTTTGCCAGTATTTTATTGAGGATTTTTGCATCTATGTTTATTAGGGAGATTGGTCTGTAATTTTCTTTTATGTTTGGGTCTTTCTCTGGTTTTGGTGTGAGGGTAACACTTGCTTCCAGGAATCAGTTAGGGAGAGTTGCTTCCGTTTCAGTTTCATTGAAGAGTTTGAGGTGTCCTGTCATTAAATCTTCCTGAAATGTCTTGCAGAATTCAGCAGTGAATCCAACAGGACCTGGGCTTTTCTTTGTTGCTAAGTTTTTAATTACATTTTCAATTTCATTAACTGCAATTGGGTTATTCAGCAGTTTTACATATTCTTGATTCAGCTTTGGTAATTCAAATGTTTCTAGGAATCTGTCCATTTTTTCTGTGTTATCGAACCCATAGGAGTAAAGTTTTTCAAAGTAGGTATTGATGATCCTACGTATTTCCACAGGGTCTCTAGTGATTTCACCCTTTTCATTTCTTATTGCATGAATTGAGTGTTTCTTTCTTCTTTTTGATAAGGCTGGCTAAGGGTTTATTAATTTTAATCATTCTTTTAAAGAACCAACTCTTCATTAATTTTTTGTAATGTTTTCTTAGTTTCAATTGCATTAATTTCTGCTCTGATCTTGATAATTTCCTCCCATCTTTATGCTTTGGACTTGACTTGCTCTTTTTTTTCTAGAAGTTTGAGGTGCAGCATTAGGTTATGTGTGTTTTTTCCATTTTTCTGATGTGGGAGTTTAGTGTTATACATTTCTCTCTGAGGACTGCTTTCATTGTTTCCCACAGGTTCTGGTAATTCATATCTGCATTTTCATTTGATTGTAGATATTATTTAATTTCTTCTGTGACCCAATGGTTGTTTAGGAGAGTGTAACTTACTTTTCATGTGTTTATGGGGTTCTTGTGGTTTTTTTTATTGTTAATTTCCAATTGCATCGCACTATGGTCAGATAATATACATGGAATTATTTCAATACCTCTGCATTTACTTAAGCATGTTCTGTGGGCTAGTATATGATCCATTTTAGAGAATGACCCATGTGCAGCTGAGGAGAATGTATATTCTGGTGTTGCTGGGTGGAGCACTCAGTACGCATCTACTGAGTCCACTTGTTCACAGTTCTATTATTTCTTCGCTGATTTTTTGTTTGGTTGACTTGTCTCTTTGTGACAAAGTGGTGTCAAGGTTTCCCGTTATAACTGTATTATTATTTGGTTTTTCTTGTCTATTAATATTTGTCTTACATAGTTAGGTGCTCTTTTATTTGGTGCAGATATATCTATGATCATAATCTCTTCCTCTTCAAGTTTTCCCCTAACAAGTATGTAGTGACCTTCCTTATCTCTTTTGATCATTCTTGGTTTAAAGCTCACATTGTCTGCAAATGGAACAGCCATCCCCGCTTTTTTCTGGGTTCCTGTTGCATGGAGTATTGCTTTCTATCCTTTGACTTTTAGCCTATGAATTTCCTTTTGAGTTAAACGTGTTTCTTGTACAGAGCATATTGTTGGATTTTGTTTCTTAACCCATACTGCTAGTCTGTTTCTTTTTATTGGTGAGTTGAGAGCATTTACATTGATTGACATGACTGATATGTACAGACTTATCTCTGTCATGTTATCTTTCTGTTATTGGTTTTATGCTTTTTCTGTTTAATTGTTTGCCCTGCTTAGTGGTTTCTTTTTGCTGTTGTTCTTGGGATTGTAATTATCTTTGTTTCTTTCTAAAGTGTCTTTCAGTATTCTTTGTAGTGTTGGTTTGGTGGCCATGAATTTCTTCAGTTATTTTTTGTTGTGGAAGTCTATTTCTTCATCAGTTTTTAAAGATAGTTTTGCAGGATACATCAATCTGGGTTGAAAGTTGTTTTCTTTCAGAATTTGAAATACTTCACTCCAAGCTTCTCTTGACTTGAAGGTTTATGTTCAGAAGTCTGCCATGATTCTGATAGGCTTTCCTTTATAAGTGATCTGTTTCTTTTCTCTGACAGCTTTTAAGATTCTGTTCTTATGCTGAATTTCTGATATCCTAATTATTGTATGTCTGGGTGAAGATATACTTTGGTTGTGGTTGATTGGGTTTCTGTATGCCTCACTTATCTGTATGTCAGATTCTTGTCCTATGTTTGGAAAATTTTCTGCTTGTATGTCTGCAAATAGTCTTTGCAGGTCATTTGTGTTGGCCCCAGCTTTTTGGTTACACTTATCAGTCTTATACTATTTCTCTTTGCATCATCTTGCAGCTTTTGTATTGTTGTTTCTTGGTTGCTTGTTACTTTTAAGAGATCTTTTCTTTCATGGTCATAAGCTTCCATGCTGTCTTCAAGGTCTGAGAGTCTATCTTCAGCTTCATTCAAGTGGTTTTGCCAACTTTCAATGGAATTTTTAATTTCCTGAATTTCCTGGCACTGGGGTCTTGCACCTGACTAGGTGGAGTTCAGAAACTCCAGGACCCAGGTAGTTATCACAGATGTACCCTCAGTGTGTCATCAGGGCCTTGTGCCTTGCTGGGTAGAGTTCAGAACCTCCACAACTCAGGCATCTAGCAGGGTTGCACTCCCACGGTGTGACGCTTGGGCCTTATGCCTGGCAGGATGGAGTTCAGAAATTCCAGAACCCAGGTGGCTAGGCAGAGCATGGCCCTGGAGTGTGGCACCACCAGGACCTTGCATCTGGATGTGAGGAGTTCAGAGCCTCTGGAGTACGTGGTTAGCTAGAGCACATGCCAGGCATATGGTTCTGGGACCTTGCTCCTGGGTGGGTGGAGTTTGGAACCTCAGGGACCTGCCACACAGCTAGCTGGGCTGCACCCCTGAACTATGGAGGTGGGACCTTGTTCTCTGATGGGTGGAGCTCAAATTTTCCAAGACCTGTCAGCTATGCTGGTCACTCCCTTATGAGCAGCTCTGGGGCTCTGGGCTGGGCGGGGGTCAGTAACTCTCTGACCTGTGAGGTTGGGCAGGCATTTCCCTGGTGGATTGCACTGGGATGCTGGGCTGGGCAGAGCTCAAATATTCTGTGCAGCTAGTGAGGACACACTCCTGGAGTGTGGAGCTGGGACCTTATGCCTGGCTGGGTGGAGTTGAGAACCTCTGGGGAACCCAGGCAGCTAGGCTGAGCACACCCCTCTATAGCTATTTTGAAGACAACAAAAGGCCTTATGGTAACTATTATTGATTTCATAAGGTTTTAAGGTCCTGTATCACTTATACTGGTTTATTTTTATTGGTTTTACTCTGTTTTATTTTCCTTGGTTTTATCCTCTTTAAAAAAATAAAAAAAAAAACTGAAATTTTAAAAACTCTCCAACCTAAGGAGAGAGCCCTGGGGAGTACATTTGACTTTTTTCTCACTATCATCAATCCTTAGGAACTGAACCTTGGATTAAGAATAATTCCTACTTCATCACATATTGAATGGATGAAGAAATGTTTCTAAAAACATTCAAATTGAAAGTTCTGAGAATTAAGGATTTTGGAACTAATCCCAGTAACTAATTTACTCCAAGGAATCCAAGCCACTTGGTAGTCCAGTCCTGTCTAGTAGAACAAGAAGAAGGGACATGATTTGAATTTGTAACACAGAGCAAGTTTTCTGGGACTGGATAATGATGTGGGGTGTGGGAAAATGACCACTGAAGACAATGATCTCCTTCTGATATCACTGACAAAGATAGCTCTGCAAATTTTCCTTGAGATTTTCTAAAATGGGCTGAATATTTTTGTCTTCCCCCCACCTTCAATTATTTATGTCTTGAAATGCTAATCAGAATGCTATAGTTTTCAAAGGTAAGAACTTTGAAAGATAATTAGACCATGCCATTGGAACCCTTATGAATGGGATGACTGCCCTTCCAAGATGAAGCCAGAACATGATCCATAGGTACCATGATTCCGTCACAAACTGAATTGGATGAGAACCCAAACAAATTCAAAAGTTATGTTTGATGTTGACCTCCTGGGAAAACTTGATTCAGTTCTCGTCCAATTAGTATTGTCACCAGAATCATGGAAAGAATTAAGTTCATGAACTGAGGTACTGCTATATCTGTGTTTCTACCATGTGAAATATGAGAAGGTAGCAGTCTACAGCTTGAAATATGGTAGTACTACTACTCAGATATCCAAACTCTGCATTTGTGAAAAATAAATTTCCATGCTTTCTAAGTCACTTAGTTCACTGTATTTTGTTATAGCAGCTTCAGCTAGGATTCTGCTTAGGAAAGATGGGCTACAACCCTGAGTAATTAAGGTATAGGTTAGTAACTCCATCCTGCCTAATGATGATGAGTGTATGCTGATACTTCATTGTCCAGGAGCAAGGGCAGACATCTAGTTTTGTGCAGAAATGGTAAGTCCAGTTTCCCTCCCTCTTTTGGAGATGGACTGACCCTCCTGGCACTCTCTTCTGTCTCTGAAGGAGACAGCATAGTTCTTATATGTCAGAAAGAAAGGAAGTGGAGAATAAGATGATGACTTACTACAGGGATGAAAGAGAGCTATTTAGTTCAGAGGAAGTCTCAAGCTTCCCTTTGCAAAGTGCAGTTTTCAGTGACAGTGGTGAGTATTCCTGTAACATTACTTTTGAAGGAATCTGGTGAAACGAACAAACAAACAAAAGAACTCCAAGAATAAAGATCAAAGTCCAAGGTAAAATCTTTTCTTGCTCTTGTGGAAGTGGGGTTGAGACAGAAACTGTGGTAGCAGAGCAAGTTGGGGGCTTCCTAAAGACCAAATATAGAATAGAATATTTGCAGTTTGACTATGCAAGAAAGATGTAATATGTGACAGGTGTTTGGTCCTCAATTTCCTGTTTTCTGGGGCTACTTCTCACCCAGTGGTTTTCAGCAGGAATCCAAAATCTCACTTCTTCTGGTGAATGTTGTGATCCTTCCCTCTAGAGCTGTTTCTACATCCTGGTCTGATTGCCAGCTCCTTTAAGCCCACTGAGAGGCCCAATGACCTGTCATGTGACACATGGCTCCCCCCATAGAGGTTGCTTGTGGAACTCCAGTTCCACTTGTTCAGAGATGAGCAGACTCTGAGGTCAGGTCGAGCAGTTCCTGAGAGCTCCAACTTTCTGCCATGTGAACTAAAGACTGAGGATCCTATCACAATGAGGCAGACACAGTGAGTCACAGGGTAAGAAAACAGAATCACCCTTTCCAGATTCATGTACAGAGTAATTATCAGTGCGCCTGAGCCTGGAGAAAAACAACAAGAGTGCTACAGATTTAGCTGGAACATCTAGTGTTTTTGTTTCTTTGTGCAACTTCTGTCCTGTGGAGATGGCAAACAGAGCTAGAGATACTCTAGATTGCTCTTGTCATCACTCTGTAAGACTCAGAAATAACTGAACTCTGTATAGTCTTTTTCTCTTTTTTTATCAGTCAAGTAATAGTCATTGATAAAGTCTTAGTGATCAATGACTGTTAGCCCTGGCATTTAATGGAGGCAAGGGACTTCCTCTCCATATAAAAGGATCACAACACAGATTGACACATGCAAGGCAATATGGTGTCATCAGTCATGGGGACAGATTAAGTGTCAGAGAAAGCAGAAATTAGGGTGGACTGGAGTGGTCAGAGGGGAGGTGATGATTTGATTAAGCCTTGAAATTGAGAATAACAGAAGAATTGTTATTGGGATTGTTATTAGGAAAACATGTCTTTTCTGAGGTTGGATTGATGTACCTGTGTCTTTCTTTTTATCCCATATGAAAAGTATCTGAACAGTGATTCATCAAAAAAATTAAAAATTTTTTGTTTTAAAAATGAATGATCTATTACAAATTCTTTTATTATGGTACCTATGAAATTAGGATCAGGGTTAGGACATACAAGTATCTGTATCCACCTTTGAGGGGAATTATTGCAGACTTGCAACCTCTGTAAGAATGTTCATCATGGATTACATATTCAATCTCCATGTTCCTACCCCTTGCATTGGAGAGTGGCACCATTCTACCCCCTATTCCCTGTTACCATTGTCATAGTGCTCACATATCATCGTATTGGTTTAGGAGTCCCCATCTCTAAGGTAAGCTCAGAAACCCAGGCCCCTGGGGAAAAAGTGATTGAAAGAGGGAAGCTGGTCCTGTCCTGCTCAGTGACTGAGGGCACAGGAAAAATCACATGCATCTGGTACAGGGAGGCCACAAGTACCAGTCTGGGCAGAAAGACTCAGAGTTCTCTGTCTGCAGAACTGGAGATCCCAGCCCAAAAGGAGAGTGATGCTGGTGAATATTGTTGTAAAGCTGACAATGGCCACGGCCCCAAGAAGAGCAAGATGGTGAATCTCCTTGTGAAAAGTGAGTCATGATCTCACTCATCTCAATTCATCTCAGTGGTAATTCTAAAACCAAGATCATATCACCCCAGAGGCAAAAAGCAATTCCCAGAGGTGCAAGCATCAAGCTGTGGAGAACCAAAAGCAACCTGAATGGGTTACACTTGCAGGTTACTTGGCTGACACATGTCTTTTTGTGGAAGAAAATGTAAAGAGAGGTAGATTGGCATGTAGAAACCACACAGTGATTGCATATCTAGATAGTACCACAGAACTGCTGTTCCTCCAAACTTCTAAGTACAGTTGAGCCTTGAACAATGTGGGTTTGACCTGCACAAGTTCATGTAAACACAGGTTTGTGTTTTGATTTGAGAGGTTTGCAACAATTAGAAAAAACTGACAGACAACAATATAATCTAAAATGCTAGCAAAATTAAAAGTTAGTTACGCTATGAATGCATAAAAATATATAAATAAGTTTACTGTATTATTAGTTTTTAAAATAGCAGAACCTCTTTCAGACTTCTATTTTTTCCATTTATTTAGATCAACTTTAATTTCTTTCAGCAATATTTTGTAGTTATGGTTGTCTAAGTTTTGCAGTTGCTTGTTTGAATCTAGTATTTTATGTTTCAATGCCATTATAAATGGAAAATTTTTAAATATCATTTAAAAATATAGACTGACTGTTATAGCTTATACATGGCATCAGCTTGAGAAGTCTAGAAACTTAATTAAGTAACTCAGCAGCTCTACATCCTAGGGTGTAGTGCACAAGCAGTTACCTGATCATTGTGTCAATTTGAGGAGGTCAGAAGTTTAACCGAGAGACTCAGCAGGGAGCCTGGGTTCTTACTTTGTAAACATCCTCATCCTGTGCAGAGGAAGGCAAGGATATTTGTGAAGCTACACCCACCCTGGAGGGAGGGGGTGGCCTGTGTACAATATAAGGGAGGAGAAGAGGCTTGCTCTTGCCCCTTTTTGGCTCTGGCTGCCTTTGCTGGTGCTGCCTTG
>RJWM01026093.1:0-28516 GCA_004363535.1 Dasyprocta punctata | reverse complement strand
TGCCTGTAATTTGCATTTCCCCTTTTTTTATATCTTATGATGCCATGAAATCGTGTATGTTTGTTTCAAAAGACAATCAAAGCTGTTTTTCCCTTTCAAAACAAGTGAGTTGAGAATACCACTGACAATAACTAGCTGATGACACTTGTAGTTTTGTAAACTAACTTATAAAATGAGTTTTTTTTTAACACAAACCTTGGAAAGTTTACTCTTTCTTTCCTTGTTTTAACTGTGATTTACTCATTGTAAGACCTGATGGACGAGTTCTAACTTACTCCCACTATGTTTATAAGAGCTTCATGGCAGCATATTTTAAGATGAACGCACACAGACTTCCTTTGTAAAATATGAATTCTTAGCATGTCTACATGTTCAGTGTATAACATTATTTCATAGATTACTCATAATAAGCCATGCTATTTGCATTAATTTTATTAGATAGTGCCATAGCATGATGGTAATTAAAATTTACATTTTTATAAATGTAAGAGCGCAATTCAATCTAGTTTTAAACATAAATGACTTTTGTTTTTAAGATTAATTCATTTTTCTTTAAATTTATTTAATTACTTATTACAGATTTATCTATAGTTGGACAGTTCGCTGTTGCAGTTAGGTATTCTCGATATCTTACATTCTTATGAATTTATGTGCATATTTGACTCTGTATTTGCAGGTAGAACAGCTGTCTTCCTCTGATAGATTTTAGTACCTAAAAATCTACCCAGAGCTAAAGGCCTCTGCAGTGTACCCACCCCTCACCCACATAACCATTTCTGTACTCCTTTGCCTTCCCCATCCTGACAAAACAATCTCCAGCCCGTGTCTCAGAGGAAGAGTTCGCAGTGTCATTCTGTCTTCTAGATTGTCTTGTAAAAGTGCTGCACATGCAGAAGCATAGACTCTGATTCCGTGGAGGTGTAGCATGCGGTGGGTAACATGCTGCACGTGTCAGCCAGAGACACCTTTTATCGGCAACCCTATGTTTTCTCCTGTGTACAAACTCCAGATTGAGTTTATCTTATTCTTGTATTTGTTGAAAAGAGCAAGTTAATAAGCTCTATTTTTAACCTTTCTCATATTGGGTTCAGTATCTCTTTTGCTCCATCTTCATCTTTCCGACAAAAGCTAGGAAAGAGCAGTTGAACAGCTCACTAATCACCACACTGCACTCTCCCAACCTTCTCAGAACTGCAGGAATCCTTGCTATCTCTTTCTTGCATCAAAGGAAATACTTTTAACACTCCACTCACTTGTAGTTAATAAGTCTATAATCAGAGGGACTTTAGTTCTGTGTTTAGTATGAAACAACTACTATTTAGGAAATTTTTCAGCAAAGAAAAATGAATATACATGTTTTGAGGTCTAATTTACAACATAGGTTTAAAGTCAATAAAATTATGGTGCATGAAGCATCTTGGCTTAATAATTCTACTTACATTCACAAAAATATAATTATGTGTGATGGTCATGTGTGCTGCCCATTTTTCTATCAACTTATATGTTATGGAGTCATGTTTTGAATGTCAAACATACATTATAAAGTTTATTTTCATCAGTAAAATGAGAGGTCATTTGTAAGCCACTCTTTGGCGGCGAGGGCCGATTCGGACAGCCCCCAGGGGCTCCAGGGCTGCATGATCAGCAGGACATGGCCTGGTGGCTGCAGCCCTCTGTCTCTGATCTCTGGGGACCCTTCCCCATGGGACTTGCTCAGAAGCGCTGCAGGAACCTGGGTCCCCATGGCCGTGTGCTGAAAAGCAAGGTGATGGCAGGAGGAAGGTCCGTGGCTACAGTTCGGGGAAGCTGTGTCCCAGCTGTGCAGAGCTCAGCGGTTTGCCCCAGTCCCGCACCTTCAGAGAACTGAGAATGGTGAAGCTTGTGTGGGGGGCTGAGCCTGCTTTGCGTGGTGACTGACGGAGAAGGGGAAGTGTGTTTCCAGCCTTCAGGACCACAGGGCACCCGCCAGATGAGAGGGAGAAACTGGTGAGGGGCGCTTATGGGGAGGAACACGTGGGTGATGTCCTGTGCAAGGACGGGGCACAAAGGAGAAACCAAGGATGGGTTTTATTCCTGCTCTGAGCTGCTCATGGTGGTGACACTCAAAGGGTCAGGAGACTGACGTGGAGATGCACATCGGGCAGGAAGTAGGCGATGTCACCCTGAGACGGTGCCCTCAAGGCTCCTGCTCACTGGGGTGGTGGCGACAAGCAGCATAGGTTCACCGTGCATCAGCTCCAGGGCCCTGCTGTCCCAGGCAGGTTACAGAGACACAGGAGAGAACTCCTGGTGTCCTCCTGAGGGGAGTTTACTGAAGGGCTGGCAGGAAACGCTGGGGCTGAGCCCTACTAGCAGGAATCAGTGGGGCTGAGTGGCAACTGCTGCACAGGAAAGTGACCTGAGGACGCTCAGGACGTCCACTGGCCGCTGGCTGGACTGGAAGTCCCTGGAGGCAGGGCGTGGATGGGAGACTGCTGCAGAATGCAGGAAGTGGTCAGCATCGGGGCAGGAGGAGAGCTCCCAAGGTAGTACGAGCCTGCTGGCTCCCTGTGCCTGGTAGGATTTAGGAAATGCTTCCACAAACACTGGGCTTCCAGTTCCGGTCCACTTAGGTGTCCCGTTGACTTGGTGAGCAACTTCAGAAGACAAAAGGGGCATTTCAGGGGCACTGGGCTGAACGCCCTAGTGTTGCTCAGGGACGATGCACTATTCCATGATTTCACAGATGATGTAGGGCGCTCTGGGGAGCTGCAAGGGCAGAAGAGCTCACTGTGACAGTGAACATGGTTGTGACTGCAATGTACTATGGAACAGTTATTTTCAGATACCTGAGATCTAAATCCTACCAGACTCCTGGCCAGGATAAGCTCCTCATCACATTCCACACCATCCTCACACCCATACTCAACCCGGTCACCTACATATTCAGGAACAGAGATTATCTGAAGGCAATGAAAAGCATGATCAAAGCCCATTTTCTGAGTAAAAATAAGAAAGAGAAATGTTTGACTTTTGTATTTGCTTCATATTCAGATTTAATTCCTACAGGACATACATTCTTAACTTTCCTGGAAAGAAAATGACAGTACTGCCAATCCGATTTGTGAAATAAAGTGCATGTTCAAGAATACTGACTTATAATAATAAAATCACAACACATATTAGATTTTGAATGCATAAATCTTAAAATATATACTCTAGAATAATAGGAATTACAATCACTCAGCCTTAGTTGCGATAATAGACAAAAAAAAGAGGTTTGGAATTTCTTCTACTGATAGTGGAAGAATTTAAAAGAAATATAATGAAACAAACCATGAAATCAATATTGAAGAACACACACACACACATATATATATATGCACACACATATAGAGAGAGAGGGAGAGAGATATTTACTGTCATTGAAGTGAAACAGTACTTTTTATTTCAAATTTTATATCCCGCTGTTTTAATCCAAAAGTTCAAATCCAGAGTACATCACTTTTTTAAGTATTGATGTTTTTTGATTGATGAAAGAAACACAAATACACACAAAGTATCTAACTTTTAGTGCAAATATTAAACATATGGGTTGCACATTGAGTTAAAAATAATGGAAGACCTTACATCAGTATAGAGAAAATTCAACTTCATATTTTCCATTGGAGGGAACCTGTATTAACCCTAAGGGGCAACTTCATTAAGAACTCTAGGGTAGGAGGAATAATTTGATTTGGGAGGATAAAAGATGAGACAAACATTGAGAGCCACTAATAAAATGTTACTGGTACGCACAGAACACGTCCCGCAGCCTAATCCACCTCTGCTCCTCCCAGTTACTTCTAAGCACAGTCAAACCCCAAGTAGACGCTGTCCCCGTGAGAGGACGACCTGAGCTATGGGCGCATCACTGTCCTTGTGCTACTGCGCCCCTTCTGCTGACCCGAATGTGGGGGTTTGGCTGTAGTCAGTCTCTGCGCCAGCATCTAAGGACCCATCTGCTCACTCACAGACACGGTGAGGTCCGCCACTGCCTCCAGCCAAGCTGAGCGCTGTGAGGAAGGAGGCTCCTGTGCGGAGCGGATCCTGATGGCTACGTCCTCGCGGAGAGGCTGTGGGAGGAGCGGGGCGGGAGGAGAGGGTGAGAGGAGCCTGGGATTTCCCGATAGTGCGGTGAGGAGACCGCGGAAGGACAATTGCACGTGATCTCTTCTCCACGGCCAGATCGACAGTTTAGAAAATATCACATGGTTCTGGATGATTTCCATGCTAAAGCCAGGGAACTCTGAAATAGTTGTGGCAATGTGGCTGATCAATAGCTTGCTTTAGCCATGGCCAATGAGCATGTCAGGCTGATCTCCTGTCTCACCCTCCAACCTAAGCCGTCACGTGAGATTTACTTTGTAACTTTTTGAGTTGGACTTTTATTATATTGTAAAAATTATAATAATAAGCTAAAATGTAATAAGTGGGTATTTTCCTTACATATTAACTGCTGCTGGGGTGCGGAGGGGGCGGTGCGGACCGCGGGGCGCTCGCAGGCGGGCGTCCACACTGCTCACACAGGCTGGGCACAGCTCGGGGTCGTCCTCACCCCACCTGCAGGAGAGGGGACCAGAAAGCCGAGTCCGCGGGGTCAAATGCGGCTCCCTGCTGAGTGGGAGGAGCAGGACTGCACCGGGCTCTGCGTCAGGATTACGGAACAGAAGAAATCCACGCTCGACCTGAGCGGAACCCACAGCGCGCAGCTCAGTGATTTCCTCCCACGCGTCCCTCTGAACGCCTGGCCGCCTGCTCATTCCCCGCTCCCCAGCGACGCCGATTATTCACTGTGGGGCTCAGGGCTGTGCGGCACTTAGGAGGAAGCAGCAACACGCATGCGCAAATTCTCACGGTGCATTCCAAACCTCTTCACGTCCTAAAAAGGTTATCTTTCTTGTTTCTGTATCGTTTTGTTTGTTTATTTATTTATTTATTTATTTGGTACCAGGGATCGAACTCACGATCTCGCGCTTGCCAGGCAAGCGCTTGTGCCACTGAACTAAATCCCTAGCCTTTCTGTATCATTCTAAACAATTGAAAATAAAAACCGTTTATGTACTTGAATAAATCGTCATAATAGGTCTTAAAACAACATAGGAAATTGAATTGTTTTCTCTTTTCCTGGAATCTGTTCTAGCACACTTGAAGGAAAGAGCCATCTCAAGAAGGACTCAATTCCAGGAAGATGGAGAACTATGCTTGTTTATCATACAGAGGACCATTTCCTGGGCCATCCAGTAAATTCACGTAACGGTCGGAAATTTGAATTGTTTCTTATCAGTGGACATGCAAGTAGACTTATGACCAGATTTGAAGAACCAGGATACAATTTCTGGGAACCTGTGTGTTCCAAGGCCTCCAGGGAAGGCTGACGTGGCTTCAGGTTTATAAGTTTCTGTCTAACAAGACATTAAGAAAAGTTCTTTGGTGAAGGATAATTTTATTAAGATACAAACACAGGATCTAATCTGAGTGTTGCAAAATGTGGCCAAGAATTTTCTTACGTTTTTGTTCTGCTTGATTTTAAGATATATTTTCTTTTGAACCTGTATCTTTTATTTCATCATAAAATTTCTAGTGAAGGAAACTTACATATTTCTTTATGAATGTTAAATTCTATAAAAATTATCTACTGTCAAACAGGAAGTAGCATCGCAAGGTGTCATGAAAATGTATTAAAATATGCATCTATAATTTAGACACTTCCACTGATTTACATATGTGCACTTTTACAATAAGGTTTCTTCTTGATGACAACAGATTCTTTAAATGAATAAAATATTAGTTGGAATGAAGGCATTAGAGCAATATGTAAATTGACAGATTTATTATATTTTGTTCATATGTGTTTGACATCTTCAGAAGAACGTGTGAGACGAAGAATGGAAATCTTTTCAAAAATTCGCTCTTTATTGAAGAGCTCTAATAGTTGAATACATCAGTCTTCACAAAGGAATGGATTAAAACAACTTCTTACTTCATATATACCACAGCATTGCAGGCACTCAGGAGAAACTAAACAAATGCCAGATGGAAAATTACACTCAGACTTCCACTGACTTCATCCTACTGGGCCTGTTCCCCGCATCAAGGGTTGGCCTTGTCCTCTTCATTCTCATTGTCCCCATCTTCCTAATGGCCCTGACTGGCAAACTTTCCATGGTCCTGCTCATCCTCCTGGACACCCACCTCCACACACCCATGTACATCCTCCTCAGTCAGCTCTCCCTCATAGACCTCATGTACATCTGCACCACTGTCCCCAAGATGGCTTCCGGTTTTCTCTTAAGAAAGAATCCATGTCCTTCATTGGGTGTGGGATCCAGAGTTTCTTTTTCTTGACTTTAGGAGGTGCAGAAGCAATCATACTGATGTCGATGGCTTATGACCACTATATGGCTATTTGCTTTCTTCTGCACTACCCCATCTGCATAAAAAGAAGAGTGTGTGTGTTGATGATCTTGGGACCTTGGGCAATAGGTGCTGTCAACTCCTGTGCTCGCACAGTATATGCCCTTCATATTCCTAACTGCAGGTCCAGAGCCATCAATCATTTCTTCTGTGATGTCCCAGCCATGCTAAATCTGGCCTGCATGGACACCGGTGTGTATGAGTACACAGTGTTCTTCAGCAGCATCATTTTTCTTTTGGTCCCTTTCATTGTCATTGTGTTTTCTTATGGGAAAGTGTTTCTCGTTGTCTACCACATGCACTCACAGGAAGGCAGGAAGAAGGCCTATTCCACCTGCAGCACCCACCTCACCGTGGTGACGTTTTACTATGCTCCCTTTGTTTACACTTATCTCTGCCCAAAGTCGCTCCAAACTCCAGCAGAGGACAAGGTCCTGGCTGTCTTCTACACCATCTTCACTCCAATGCTAAACCCTGTAATCTACAGCCTGAGGAACAAGGAGGTGACAGGGGCCCTTGGGAAGGGTGAGTGGAAAGTTCTGTTCTGTGAAACGTAGGTAAATTTCTGCCTCATTGTGTTCAGCAGAGGGGAGCCACTAGGCAAATGTTTAATTCTGAGGCCTCAGGAACTCGAATTAATGTTTAAGATTTAAAACTTCGAAGATGGGCCTGGGGATATAGCTCAGCAGCATAGTGCCTGTCTGAAAAGTGTGAGTTCCTGAGTTTGAATCCTGGTACAAAAAAAAAAAAAAAGTAAAAATTTGAAGGCATGAAAATAATTATGTATTCCAGTGTGTGGATTTCATTTTTCTTTGTTTCATCTTTTCAATGAAAATAATGTGCTTACATTTATTGTCAATTTGATAGCTATCTTTTATTATGATTGTAGAAACTAAAATGACAAATACAGAACACTTTTCAGTCCTTTAGAATGCACTATGTGATCAAAATCTTTGATCGAACTTTAAACTTTAAATATTATAATAAAAAGTCATGGCCGCTCCGGCTGCACCGCGCTTGCTCTGAGCTCCCAGCTCTTGCTAAGCTAGTGCGGCCGCCGTCTCCCGTCAGCCACCACCATGATTATCTATCGGGACCTCATCAGCCAAGATGAGATGCTCTCCGACATTTACAAGATCCGGGAGATCGCGGACGGGCTGTGCCTGGAGGTGGAGGGCAAGATGCTCACTAGAACAGAGGGTAACATCGATGACTCGCTCATTGGTGGAAATACCTCGGCTGAAGGCCCAGAGGGCGAAGGCACCGAAAGCACAGTAGTCACTGGTGTTGATACTGTCATGAACCATCACCTACAGGAAACCAGCTTCACAAAAGAGGCCTACAAGAAGTACATCAAAGATTATATGAAGTCAATCAAAGGCAAACTTGAAGAGCAAAGACCAGAAAGAGTAAAACCGTTTATGACAGGAGCTGCAGAACAAATCAAGCACATCCTTGCTAATTTCAAAAACTATCAGTTCTTTATTGGTGCAAACATGAATCTAGATGGCACGGTTGCTCTCCTGCACTACCGTGAGGATGGTGCGACCCCATTTATGATTTTCTTTAAGGATGGTTTAGAAATGGAAAAATGTTAATGGATTTGGTGGTTACCTTGGATCTATCACTTGCATAACTGGCTGCTGCTTGTCATCCACACAACACCAGGATTTTAAACAAATGGGACTGATGTCATCTTGAGCGCTTCGTTTATTTTGACCATGATTTATTTGGAGTGGAGGCATTATTTTTTAGGGAAAAAACACATGTCATGTAGATTGTCTAAAAATAAAGTGCATTTAAACTAAAAAAAAAAAAGTCATATTACCATGAATCCCCCTCGAAATGCACTCAGGTGAACACACTCATCTCACTGTCCTTGCCGTTTTTTTTACATCTTCATTAGATGACTTGCTGACCGTTCCAAATGTATGTGACGGAATAGATCACATAATTCAATTTTCTCATGATTGCTAAGAATGTACCAGGGGTGTTTTCCTGAATCCACATCTTCAGCTACACGGTTTACTATGAGTCCTTTGATTCATCCCGGACTCACTCTCACTCAGTGACAGCACAGAGGACTGAGACAGCGGAGCTCTGCTATCACTTCCAATACCAGAGTCTGCTGACCTGCAGGCTCTGTGTGCTCAGACACTGCAACCCTAAATAGTATTTGCCTTCATCACGTAACTTTATCTCCCTAAAACACAGTGAATTTTGAGCATCACGGGATTAAAATGGAGTGGAACACATGAAAAAATGTATTGCCTATCAAATTTTGAAGCTTCAAAGAAATATGTTAGCATATGTTTGCCCATTCAGAAAGCACAGCAATCCACCCATAACTTATTTTATCTATGAAAATACGTTTTTTATTTACTTCACATGTCCTGAACATTGTTTCTGAGAGGAGGTATCACAGTTTTGCCTGGGGTAACCTTTAATTCTTGTGCACAAGCAGTCCTCCTGCCTCAGCCTCCTGAGTGTCTAGCCCATGGATGTGCACCACTGCAGGAAATGAGTGCTGGGCACCTGAGTCTTGCTCTTGAGAGCATGGAATGGGGTTTATTTTCCAAGTGAATGAATAGGGCTGTTCATCTAAAGAGTTATGTGGTGTAGTAAATAATCCCTCTGGGCTAAACCAAGGAAATATTCAGAGAAAATTGAGAGAAAGAGCTGTATTTTGGTTTTGGTTCCTGACGTCTTTTCATTTGTGGCCTATCTGTGGTCGCAGTGTGGAAGGTGAAGACTGGGCCTTCCCTTCTGGCACAGCACTCTTAGGAGGGCAATGCCTCCCCTTGGCCTCCCAGGACAGGTGGGGGCTTCAGGGGACACCCTGGTCCTCCCGCATCCTGGACCCCTCACCTCGTGTCACCCGCAAAAGATCCTGGGCTCCCTGGAGACACTGCTCTCCTGGTCAGTCCTCAGCTTCCGGGTTCACACTCAGTTCTGTCTCCTCCTCCAGTCCTGGGCTGCAGACCTGTCCCAGGGGAGTTGGAGCCGCCACCTGGAAAGCTCCAGGCTGTGGAATCCTCCTCAGGCCCCTCCTTCCATGTCCAGCCAGGTTGCTCACCTCCTCCCTTCTAAGAGTTCAGTCCCCTCTGGGCCTGGAGAGCCAGACAGGGCCAGGCTTTCATGTTCAGGGCGATTTGCTGATTGTGATAAAGATGAGCTTCAGCTTTTCATAGATAGGGATATTCAAATTTGTGAATATTGAAAATTCAAATATTTTAAATCCTTACACAAGAAATGGTACAATGTTGTTATTTCTGAAAAGATTACATAGTTATTTTATTTCTTAGAAATGAGAGATTGGTGAACGTGATTATGCTTGTATTTATAACAAAAATTATTTAGTGACTATTTTGTGAATAAATTCTGACAATATCCATAAAAACATTCCTTCCAATATTTTATGAATTTAAATTATTTCATAATTCGATAGATTTTTCCAGAGGAAATCATTGGAAGATTTAGAATAGCATTTATATGATACCAATATAGGAATCATTTAGGAACTTCAAATGATACAGTAACTACCATCCTGCTAAATGTCTGATATGCTGAGTTCATGTTCCACAAAATCAAAGAACGATTTGTAAGGGGAAATTGAGGTTAATAGTAGGAAATATTATTGAGGATGAGAGAGACAGCTCCTGAGACAGAGAGAGGAGGCTTCCCGACTGGGTTCCCAGGACCCCACTTCTCAGGGGTAGTTTCATAGAACGTCACCACTTGTGTACCATGTGGGTTGCAGCTATGATCAACCAATATGATTATAACTGTCGCAGGTTAGGTAGTACTGATCCAGTGGGGCAGCAAGACATGTAGACAGGGTGCATGGAAAGAACAAAGAACTTTTCTTCCAAACAAACTGGGAAATAAATAGTACAAACAGCCCGCCATAACCATGCATGCACTGAATCCCAACATAAACACAGAAGATGTCCTGGCATCTCAGAGGCAGGACGGCATGGGGTGTTCTGAGGGAGCCTGTCTGCTCTTTCCCACGGTGTCGGCCCTGGCGACCTGGAGAGCATCTCAGTGCCCGTCAGGACTCTGCCCTCACCTTGGCCTCATGCCAGGCCGTGTCCTCAGTGACTGGCCCTCTCCTGTCCGGGTCTCAGTGGACATTCCCCAGCGCCACAGCCCATCCTTAGATTCAGTCTGTAGCTACAGGAGGGCAGGACTCGTGGTGCTGCTCAGTCTGCTTGGAGGACTCTGCAATGCTAAGTACAGGAATGAGAGGTGAGGATACACATTTGTCAGGACAGTGCTCGAAATTTTACTCAGATAAATGATGGTGCTCACCTGTGCCTGTGGGCTGATTGTAATGTTGATTGGATTAAGAGATCCTGAAGAGGTGATCAGGTCATGGGAGTGATGAAGAGAGAGAGTGGATTAACACACTGACCACACAGCTGAAATTGCTGTCAGCAAAGAGCTGGGCTTGGAGGCGGACACTGATAGCTTATGATTCTTGGTGATGCTCTTTCTGAGCCACGAAGTTTTGGCCACTACTAACTGAATAGCTTTAGTTCTCCTGAGATTCTGACCTTGAAGCCAGCCACCTACTAAATGTAACCCGGAGCCAAAGTAAACCTTTCTTCTTTATACTTTGCTTGTCTGGTATTTTGATTAGCTGAAAGGTGATCAATGTAGCCAGTAACCCAGGAAGTGAGTGTTTCAAAGTGGGGAGGAATTGTGGTACTAATTTGAATCTCATTTGTATTTTGTCACATGGAGTGGAAATTCTGTTATGTGCTTAAGAGAACTCAGTTTCATAGAGATTGGAAGTTGAATTTGAGGACAAGTCACTATGCTTTTCATACTGCTGTGCAGCAGAACTCATGGGTTATGAGGTGCAGGCAACACAGACTGAAGCTGTAGTCAGTTGTGAGTGTGTTCTCTGCAGGGGACGGCAGATGGTGTCAGTGGGTGTGATGAGAGCACACTGCACTGTGTGTGCTGTCAATGGACTGGGGTGACAGGTGGAGGATAAAGTCAGCACTTAGTGTCCAGATCCACAGTGAGGAGAACAGAGAGTCATGGGTTCACTTTACTAGGATTTTGTTTTGTTTTGTTTATGACTGTTTTTTTTTTCTATGAGGGATTGGAGATTACCTTACTGTCTGCTGTTTTCTGTTTTACCTTTCATGAATCCATTATATTTGACTCAAATACCAGGAAATTATAATTCTTTCAATATAAAAATATGTAATGGACCTTATGGTAAGAGAAAAATGGTACTGTTTAAAATTATCAAATTGTGAAGTAATAACTTAGTTTTTAACATTAAAAAGTCCTTTGGCAGGCTTGCTGGCCACCATATGCATAGCAACTGTGTTACAGTTTTCCAGAACTTTCACTCAAATCCAATTTGTGACAATTTCTAGGGCTTCTATTTTAAATATTTAACTTGCTCATTGTCTTAATTCCTATGCAGAACACATATGTTCAGAAAGACATCTTAATAATATCTAATTTAGGAACCAACCAGTGTTTTGAGAGTCAAAGCGACATGGCCTACAGAACCACTCTGAAATCTACATCCCTGTGCGATCATAGTCGGCAGCAAGTCTGTTAGCATAGATGATAACTTTTTGACAGAGTTGACAGCGTTAGTGATGGAGACTAAATCCATAGGTGCCCTTCAGTGCTGTCTTAGAACAAATCCTGCCCTGAATGCACACCGTGTTCTCTCGAAGGCAGCCTGCAGTCACTCACCTTTGCTTCTCTGCACACTCAGAATGACCTTAGAAACTGGAGTTTACCATCCAATGTTCAAAGCCTAGATTTAGATGAAGATTTAAACTGAGTTTTCTGCTGTGCATGTGGACATCAAAGGAGACTAAGTCATTCTCACTGCAGAATGAAATAGAAAGTACATCCTAATAAAATTGATTTCTGTGTATGAAAGAAAATGTCTCCACAGCTATTTCCCTGTTTGCTCATTAAATGCTAGTGCATCTCGTGGAACTTCCTGGAGGTATATAACTTAGAGATGTCCAAATACACACACTAAAAATAAAATCACTGGGTTTTGCAGTCTTCTTTATATCTTTGGATTTTTATCCTATCCTAAACAATTGATAGCAAAATGCTTCAAAATGATAAATAAGATCAGATATTATTAGTGAGTAAAATGATGAAGAACACTGTGGTTTCTTCTTGCCATCTTTAGTGGAATCCATCAGGAAACACTGCAGAGTAGGGGAATCGCATTGGCTTTATGCACACACTGTGAGAATGAACCTCCCCCTTACTCTGCTGTGACTTCAGAGATTCTACAGCAGTCGTTTTACAATTGGTGAATTCCATTTAACTGAGGACAATGCAGAATATGTCTTACAGTAGATAGGTAGACTCGGAAATGATCAGCTTTATGCAAGGAGCCTTGACCTGCTTTCCAGAATCAGTAACTTCACGGCCTCCCAATAAAACGGACCCAGCCTCAGGTTGACCTGTAAGCCAGAAGGATCACCTTAGGGGACATCGGGAGCAGGGGATATTTTAGGTGTCATAAGAAGAGAGAAGCGACGCTGATATCTGCAGAGCAGAGTAGATAGTGATGTAGACATGAGAAATAAGCCTTTATTACTGTCATTTTTCTTTTAATCTTTGACAGTTTAGTTTATTAGAAGGGTTTAAAAACTCCAGTCTGATATTTCTTTGAAAACATTCTGAAAAATGACAAGAAATATTTTGGGTACGTGTAAAGTCCTCCTCCCCCTGCATAAATGATCAGAACAAATGTGATAATCGCAGCATTGCTGTAGAGATTTTTCTTTGAGAATCACCTAATCAAAAGGAGCTGAATGCCAGGAGTACAGTTCAGCAGCACAGTGCCTGCTTAGCAAAAGCAATCTCGTGAGTTCAATTTCTGCTACCAAATGGAGCAGAGCGTGGGGGTCTGCGCTGCAGTGAAAACTGCAAGGTGCAGACTCCTGGGGGTGCTGCTCCTTGGTTCCCAGGTCTTTCACTTGGTCCCTCTGAGGTCACCAATGACTCAAATTTAAACATCTGGGTTTATTTTATTCCTGCTATGACCAAAATCTGGTACTGGGAAAATCTACATATTTTGTTAATACAGGAATCATAAAAGAGGGATTTTTTGGTATCTTATTTTCTAACCTAAATAAAAATGTAATAATAAGTGGTTTATGCAATGAAATGATGCATGATGACTACAAATGATGCTCACACAGATTTCAGCTTTTGAATTTTTTTTACTTTATGGCAAAAGGGTAAAAAATATTCATGACAAGATGACGGAATATATTAGTTAATACATTGCATATTATTTTCTTTAAATTGCTTATTCAGAGTACAAGGTATGGGCATAAAAATTCTCCAATCCTTATTAGTGCAAACCTGTCTCTTCATAAACTAATATGATTAATACAGGGACCGCATTTGGAGAATTTTTTTCACGATGCTGACTGTGTATCTGATTTACGCTGGAGATGACCAGGCTGTTTCTCTGCTGTCAGATTCTCTTAGTATGGACAGGTTCCCATTGGGGTTAACAAATAAGTTTTCGTTTACGCTCTCTAGAAATCTGACGGCACAGGGCCATCGTGTTGAGGTGGCTATGATTTCCTGTGCTTGTTCATGGTTCTTCACTGAAGTCAGAGAACTCCTCTCCTTGTCCTGCTCGACTGGTGTCAGCAGTTAGACTGAGTAGGAAGACAGCCTGGGTGTGGAGTCACGGTGGGAGTTTAGAGACTCTGTGTTCATATCCAAAACAGCTCTCAGGATTTTGAAGGATAATAAAGTCTATTTTAGAAATCTCACAGTAGGTGAGAAGTGACAATGCCACTCTCTGGACAGTCCTTTATGTTTGACATGGTTTGTGTAGGTTGACAAAGCGTCTTAACAACATACATCAGTCAAATAAATTTTTACAATTTTACATGATGTTACTAATTTTTGTCATTAAATTTTGTGGACTGGACAATTGCTTTGTGCCATAAAATTGTGCTTTTGGTTTCAAAAACTAAACAGAAATAAATAGATTATATGCAAAAAAAAGCATTTTCCTTTGGTCATGTTTATATTTGTGGAAGCAGCAAGTGGAGAACCAGTAAAACAAGGTGATAAAAGACACAAAACAATATGCTGAAGTGAGTAATTTTTAAACAGTAAAGCAATTATCTTGTGCAGAAAAATGCTCACAAGATAAGTACTTTACTGATAAGTACTTTATAATTTACCTCTGGTAGAACATTTGATTTAAATATTTTTGTCTTTTTTCATTTGTATTTTTTATTATTGCAGTGCAAACCACGTTTATGTCAGGATTATTACACAAATATATCTGAAAATAACTGGACCACCACATATTTATAAAATAATGATATGCGTTTATATATATTCATATAATATTTATGACATATGTATATATATATGTTGTGTATACATGTATACATAGTTACCATGTGTTCTTGAATTTACATTTGCATAAATTCTTTATATACATAATTGTATATTCGTGTATACACCTTGCTAGGTTGTGTGCTAGGTCTGTTAACTTACAATCTTTGCATCTCAGTTTTCTCAGCTATAAAATATCTTTATGAATCATCCTGAATAGTCTACTATCAGGATTAAATTCTACAGCATCCTGGAGCAACCCTGACACGTTCCTGTGAGGACAGTCAGTAAAGCCCATGCCTCCATCCTTCCTCTCAGGAAGTCCTGACCCTAAGTCTGCTGCAGGACTCCAACCCAGAGTCTTCCTCTGTGCACTTTCCTCCCTATAAATTTTGGTAATCTTCCTATCTACACTACACAGTTTGAGAGGAATGCAAGATAAACTATGTAAGTGGACACGAATACTGTGAACTTCATGCAAATTACTTGTATTTATTTCACTGAGCAGAAGAATGAAAAGTTCCACATGAATAGATTTGTTTTCATGAGAAAATGTTCCTTTGCACCATTGAATCAAGTACTTGATGCCTGGGGCTGCTCCCATGTCAGGAACGGTGTTCCAGTATCACACACAGAACGCTATGGTGCTGTGCTGGAATACTTTTTCATGGGACCACGAATCATCACGGAGATGCTGATTGAAGCTCGTGAGGAATGATGTCAAACATGAGATCTGAGGTTGTATTTGCTTTTCTGTTTCATGCTCTTTTTCCAACTCGGTAAGTAAAGGTAACTGTCTTGTCATGGACAGCGCATCATTGACAGAACTATTCAAAGAACATGTGACAGAAATTACTGTAGTGCGCAGTGAACTAGCAATTTATAATATTATATTTTCTACATTAAAATTGAATTACTTATGTAAGTTAAACAGTTCTTCAATTTTTGATGTGTCTGTTATCCATTTTGATGTCTTCTTTAGAGATTTTCAGAACACAAGAAAATTTCCTATATTTAGAAATGATTTGAAAGAGAAAGAATGATGGTAACAGTGAAAATAAAATGCATGCATTAAGATGACTTTTATAAGAGGTGCTTGGCAATGAGAATACATTCTAGATTTCTGAAGAAAAGACCCCTACAATGATGTCTTACATCTAGGAAGTTTGACATGAGATTTTGGGGCGAAACTGTCAAAAAAGTGCATGTATTTCATTAAAATGAGTGCAAACCTGGTGAAATACGGTGGTGACTCAGTTCAAGAATTTAATTTGTTCTATGATTTTGGAAAAAACTTTAACACATATGTTGGCACAGGGAAGATGGGAATCTTTTCATTTGTGACTCAATGCAGAGTTTGCAAACAGAAGTTAAATTTTTATAACATTTCTGATTGCCATCGAAATTGTTGGCAAACAATATTGTTTGTGAACAAAGGTACTACTCTCCTTTAATAAAGTGTGAAAAAACTAATGCTTAAGAAAAAATCTCATGCATGAGTGTATTTATATTAAGTATAGAATGTGCTTTTGCTTGGATTTGCTACCATAAATTGTAAACATAAGTTGGAATTGATGACTTGTATGTTTGTATGTGGATTAAATCATTTATAAGGTTTGAAGGTATAACAGACATACTAGTGTCCAGTAAATTTTTAGATTTGTTCTAAAACTTTTAGGTCATAAATTGTTTCATGAAATTTTAGAGTCTTAGTATGAAAATAGATTAGCCTTTCTCAAAACTGCTTCTTCATTTAAAAAGTGTACAGTTCTCGAATAAACCACAGAGTTATTATACTAGGGAAATTTTCAGATTTGCTAGTATCTATGTCTTTTTGTTGTTGTGTCTGTCTTTAGATACAACATGTGAATGCACCATGGAAAATTACACTCAGACCTCTACTGATTTCATCCTACTGGGACTGTTTCCCCCATCAAGGATTGGTCTTGTTCTCTTCATTCTCAGCATCCTCATCTTCCTAAAGGCCCTGGCTGGCAACCTATCCATGGTCCTGCTCATCCTTCTGGACGCCCACCTCCACACACCCATGTACATCCTGCTCAGTCAGCTCTCCCTCATGGACCTCATGTACATCTGCACTACTGTCCCCAAGATGGCTTCTGGCTTTCTGTTTGGAAACAAGTCCATCTCCTTCACTGGGTGTTGGATTCAGAGTTTTTCCTTCTCAACTTTAGCAGGTGCAGAGGCACTGATCCTGATGTCTATGGCCTATGACCGTTATGTGGCTATCTGCTTTCCTCTGCACTATTCCATTCGCATGAACAATAAGATGTGTGTGCTGATGATCCTGAGTTCTCTGGCATTGAGTGTTATCAATGCCAGTGCTCACACAACATATGTGTTCCATATTCCTTATTGCCATTCCAGAGTCATCAACCATTTCTTCTGTGATGTCCCAGCTGTGCTGACTCTGGCCTGCGTGGACACCTGGGTCTGTGAGTACACAGTGTTTGTGAGTGCCATTTTATTTCTCCTGTTTCCTTTCCTGGGTATTGTGTTTTCCTATGGCAGGGTTCTTCTTGCTGTCTACCACATGCACTCACAGGAAGGCAGGAAGAAGGCCTATTCCACCTGCAGCACCCATCTCACCGTGGTGACTTTCTACTACACACCTTTTGCTTACACTTACCTCCACCCAAAATCCCTCCGATCTCCAGCAGAGGACAAGATCCTAGCTGTCTTCTATTCCATCCTCACCCCAATGCTGAACCCTGTGATCTACAGCCTGAGGAACAAGGAGGTGATGGGGGCCCTGGGGAGAGTGACTCAGAGAATCTGCTCTGTGAAAATGTAGGCAATTTTATGCTACAATATGTTGAACAGTAGATAGCAACTACAATATTAGTTCATGCCATGAGCTCAGGAACTAAAAATAGTCTTTGAGATTAAAAATGTTTAATACATGACATAACAATTACATATTCATATTGGTAATTTTTATTGTTTTCTTGTTTCTTCTGTTCCAAAATAATGAGTCTGCATTTAACATTAATATGAGGATGATATTTTATTAACATGGAAAAATGTAAAATAATGAGACCATTGAAATATTTTGAAACAAAAGGTTTGATCAAATATGTTTTTGGATGTTTAATATTTAAAAAATATTATAATAACAGACAATGACCTGAATGCCCTCAAAATCCTCCACCACATTCAAAGTCATTTTCCCCATCTTCATTGTCAAAATTTTAGGAGTTGAAGAACTGTTTCCTGTCATTTGTTGAACTGTTCTGTCCACTTTATGCCCTGAATTAATTTATACCTTATGCCTTTCATGATAATTTTGACCTTGGAGAAGTGTCTGGATTTGTGTGGAGCCATAGCTGATGAAGAAATTGGAAAAAAAACCACCCTTTTGCATTTTCCCATCAGATGTCACCAAACAGCAGAATTCAGTGAATTTTCCCCTCCACTCTAATGACATCACAGAAAGGTTTCCTGAGCTATATCAGAAGAGAAAAAAGTCTTACAAAGTATGCTTGAAGTGAGGACAAGTAATTTGAGAAGAAATAATGTCATTGGCTCTATTTCTCTAATCATTTTTAAAACAGTAAAAATTTGTGCTATATTGTGATCATCTCCTGTATTAACAAGTTGGTTTTTCAATTGGTATAATTTACATTTAGTAAATTAGCCCAGATGACAATAAATAGTTGTAATGGCCTGATCTAACTAAAAAACTAATTTTCTTTATTATATGCTAATTTACACTGAAAGTGTTTTGTGCAGTTTCTAAATAATTTACATCCTAAATGTTAATTTACTAGGGGACAGTCTAAAAGCAGGTTGTAAATTTTTTCTTTTTTCAGAATAATTGTGGTAACATAGAGCAATAGTTTAGCGCAGAGATGGTAGTAGTAAAAACAAAGCAATTGAATGAAGCTCTGGAAAACTGAATTCAGAAAAAAATTGTCAGATAACTTCAGAGGTGGTATTTACAATGAAAACCATGCTTTGTGACTCTAAAGCAGATAGATAAACTACAGAGAAGCTTAAGAAAATGATGGAAGTCATGAATGTCCAGCATAGGAAAGAAATGTCATCCATAAAACGCATTCAGCCAGATATCTAGGAGAATAAAAACTCCATTAAAATGTCTTCAGCAGACTGAGCCAATGTGAAGGCAGAATCTCAGATATAGAAAATAGAATTTCAATTCATAATCATGAAAAGAATGATTTCCTAAACATTGGAAGGGACCATCAGAAATCAATCTAGCAGCTCCTAGATGATGCAAATAAGAATATGAAGTTTAGATGATTTCAAGCTCTAAATGAAAACAACTTCCAACCCAGATTGATGTACCCCTCAAAACTATCTTACAAAATTAATTGAGAAATAACATAATTTCATGACAAAGAACACCAGAATAAATTTATGACATCAAAACCAGCAACCCAAAATATTTTGAAGAACATTCTAGAAAGAGACAATAACAACTACAAATCTTTGCAAGGCAAACAATTAAGCAAAATGGGGGAAGGAGGAGGAGTCGATAACTGGGAAATAACATGACAAGGATAAGTCAGTACATATCAGTTAAATTATAAATGTTAATGTTCTCAATTCACCAATTGAAAAACAAAAAAAAAGCAGGCCAGCAGAACAGATCAAGAAGCAAGATCCAGCAATATGCTGCATACAAGAAGCACATGTAGTTCAAAAAGAAATTCGTAGACTGAAAGTCAAGTGATGATATTCTATACTCCATGTGACAGGAACCCAGCAAAAAGCAGGGATAGCAATTTTTCTGCTAGACAAAGTGAATTTCAAGCCAAGAATGATTAAGAGAGGCAAAGAAGGTCACTGCAGTATTGTAAGGGGGACAATACAAAAGGAAGATTTAATAATCATAAGCAAATATGCAACAAATATCAATGCATACAATGATATAAAACAAATAAGCACTAATACAATTGTATTGGTGGACCTCAATAGCACCCTGTCACAAAAACACAGATCAACTAGACAATAAAATCAACAACAAAATATTAGAAATGATTGAAACATTTCAGCAAATGGGCTTAGTAGATATCTAAAAAGTGCTCTAACCCACAACATAAGAATGCACTTTCTTCTCATCTGCACATGGAATGTTGTCAAAAATAAAACAAATATTAGCTGAGAGAACATGCTTAAATAAATGCAATGGAATTGAAATCATTTCATGCATATTATCAGAGCAATATGAAATTAAATTTGAAATCAGTGGCAAAGGAAATCAAAACAATTTTAAAGACACACATGGAAATTAAATAAACACACTATTGAATAATCAATGAGTCACAGGTGAAATTAAAGAAGAAATTAGACAAATTTTACAATTCAATGATAATGACATTACAACAAACCAGAACTTATAGGACACAATGAATGCAGTCCTAAGAGGGAAAATTACAGCAGTGAATAACCATATCAGATAAACAGAGAAAGTACAAATAAACAACATAATGTTGAAAACTCAGGCTTCTAGAAAAACAAAAGCAGGCCACATCCAAAGGTAGTTTGATGTAAGACGTAATAAAGATCAGAGCAGAAAATTATTCATTGGGGATCAAGCAAACAATACAATGAATCTATGAATCAAAGAGTTGCTTTTTTGAAAGATTAAGTAAAGTTGAAAAGCTCAGCCAACCTCATCAAAAAAAGAAACAAAAAAAATGACAGAAAAGACTCAAATCCTCACAATTTGGAATGAAAAGTAGAAAACACAATTGACACTACAGAAATCCAAAAGATTATCTTTACCTACTTGAGGAAAGTATATTCTAAAAAGGTGGAAAATGCAGAATAAACTGATAGATTCCTAAATGCAGATGAATTACCATAGGTGAATCAAGAAGATATGAAAGCCTGAAAGAAGCCAGTATCAATTAATGAATTCCAAGATGTAATTAAAAATCTACCAACAAGGAAAGTCCAGGCCCTGTTGTATTCACACCTGAAATCTAAAAGAAATTTATGAACACCTAGTAGCACTGCTTCTCAAAAATTTTAATGAAATTGAAAGAGAAGCTATACTCCCAAATTTATCCATGGAACCAAGCATTACCCTGATACCAAAACCAGAGAAGAAGTCAGCTAAGAAAGAGAACTACAGGCCAGTCTCACTAATGAACATGGATGCAAAAATACTCAGAACCATACTGGCAAACAGAGTGCAGCAAGTCCTCAAGAAGACTATACAACATCAGAAAGTAGGATTCGTCCCAGGGAGGCAGGGATGGTTCGACATATGTAAGTCAACAAATGTCAACAGAGCCAAAGACAAAAACAACATTATCATCTCCAGAGATGCAGAAAAAGCTTTTGAAATTCCAACATCCATTCATAATAACAGCCCTACAGAAAATTGTAATAATAGATGGTCTTTACCTCATTCTGATAAAAGCTATTTATGAAAATCCAACAGCCAATACCATATTAAAAGGACCAAAACTGAAACTTTTCACTCTGAAATAAGGAACAAGACAAGGAGGCCCACTGTCACCACTCTTACAGAGAATTGTTCTGGAAATTTTAGCAAGACCAATTAGACAAGAGAAAGAAATAAATAGAATAATGTTAGGAAAGGAAAAATTTAAATAAACATTATTTAATGACATGAAGACATGATACTGTGCAATGCAGATTTGAAAAATTCCACTAAAAGACTGCTACATTTAATAAGTAAATTCAGTAGCATAGTTGGATTTAAAGTCAACATTCGGAAATCAATAGACTTCCTGTACATGAATAAGAAACTCACTGATACAAAAACAACACTTTTCACAATAGCATCTGAATAAGAAAAAAATTGAAAACCATAGGAATCAATCTAATGAAGGATGTAAAAGAACTCTACACTGAAAATGTCAGTACTCTAAAACAGGAGACTGAAGAGAATATCAGCAAATGGAAAGATAGCCCTTGCTCTTGGTTCAGAAGGAACACAGTGAAAATGGCCATACTTGCAAAACTGTTATTCAGAGTTAATGCAATTCTGATCAAAATTTAAATTGGTGTAGAATCTGAAGAGACTAAGAATAGCACATGAAATTCTGGGCAGTAAAGCCAAAGTAGGAGGCATCACAATCCCCGACTTGAAATTATCCTGTGAAGTTACTGTGATATAAACAGTATGGTGCTGACCAAAAAGCAGAACTGAGGGCCAGTGGAACAAATTATAAGATGCAAAAACAACTCCAGACATACTCAGCCAACTTATATTTGACAAACGTACCAAAAATATTCATGGGAAGAAAGATAGTTTCTTTAATAAATGATACTAGAAAAACAGGCTTTGCACATGCTGAACACTAAAATTAGACCCATATCTTTTACCATACCCTAAACTAATTCAAAATAGATCAAATATCTAAATAACAAAACAGAAACAATCTGCTGTAGGATAGACAAGGTAAAACCTTTGAAGACATGTAGGCAAAGACTTCATGAATAAAACCCCAATTATGCAGGAACTACCACAAAGAATCATGAACTGGAGTATCATCTCATTAAAAAGCTTTTGCACAGCAAGAGAAACAAACAACAGGGTAAAGAGAAAACCAACAATGTGAGAAAAATCGTTTGTGGGCTTTTCATCAGACAAAGAATTACTATTGAGAACATATAAAGAACTAAAAATAATCAGATGCTTAAAATTCAAAACATAATTCAAAAGGGGCATCTGTGTTGAATACACAATTCTCAGATAAAGAAATACAAACATCAAATAAACATATGAAAAAAATGTTCATTATCACTGGTCATTCAAGAGATGCAAATTAAAACAGCAATGAGATTCCATCTCATCCCGGAAAGAATGATGATCACCAAGAAATCATCCAATAACAAATGCTGTATGGGCTGTGGGGAAAAATAAATCTCTCTACACTGTTGATGGGAGTGTACACTACTATAACCAATATGGAAATCAGTGTGGAGATTCCTAAAAAACTACTATTTCAGGCCCATTTGACTCAACTACTCCCCTTCTGGATATTTTCCAAAAAGAATTTTCAAAATCATACCACACTGATACATGTATACTTATAGCAGCACGATTTGTCAGAGCTAAATCTTCCAAACAACCCAAATCCCATCAAGTAAAGAATAGCTTTTAAAAATATCTTCTTTTTGTACAATTGATTACTACTCAGCCATAAAAGATATGCTGGAGAGATCTATAGGTAAATGGTTGTAACTTGAGACCATACTCAGAAGTGAAATAAATCAGACTCACATGTGTAAACATCATATTGTCCCCCTAGTGTGAGAAATGAAAAACTAACTAGAATCTAAAACGTAAAATAGATATTGGGAAAGGTAATTGTTCAAAGGGAAAGAGAAGCTGGGGTGGGGGAAAAGAATAAAGAAAGAAGGGAAAAGCAAAATATATGTAATAGTTAAGATAGATATACCACTCTTGCTTCATTGGGAAGTTTGTCGATTAAAAGCACATAACTTGAAATCTGAGTAGCTCATTCAGTGATAACAGTACAGAATTACTAACTACTGTTACTCTCAATTTTTTTTTTTTATCATACCAGGAATCAAACTCAGGACTTTGCATTTGCCAGGCTGCCCCAGTGAACATCCCTGCTTCCAGTTAATTGCCTATTACCTTGATTTGAAATTTTGTTCTTTTTCTTTTCTCTTTAAAGTAAAGCTTAAAAATCATATGACAATAAAGATCATGGAGAAATTTTCCTAGATATGCCAGAATTCCTTTACCACTCAGAAGTTTCTGTTTTTCTTGACACAGACCCAGGGTTCTCCTGACTGGATTCTACAGACGTTCTATAGCACAGCACCGCCCTGGAGCTCAGCGATGAAGTCTGGAAAGGGCTGATTTGTTTTTATTTCAGCTCTGAGTAACAGGTGATTTCTATTCAAATGTGAGCATTTCTAGTAAAACTGGCACTATCTGACAAGAGACAGAAGAGAGTCTAGAAAGTAAATGGAGAAAAGCCTTACTTATGCACACTATGACAGCAGTGAGACTGCTGTGTCCTCTTGGGGGTAGGGACACCCCAGACCCGAAGATCTGCCCCTGGAAAGATGACAGGAACATGACCATGAGTACTTAGTGTTTGATTTGGTACCAACTAATTCATGTTGGATTACAAAAGGCCAAAAGAGTGGGATTTGTTTCTTTCAACTCTTATGAAGTAAAAATTTATCATCACAATTAGTTTCAAGCTAATGTCATAATATGGAAAAAGACAGCAATTTCTTCTTTGTAAAAATTATATTCTCTCACTCAGGTGATGAACAAATTTGGAGAAATATAAATATTGGTGCTGGTGCTGACCACGACTCTCCCAGCACTTACCCCCCTGGGAGAGAAAAATGCTCCCATTCCATTCAAAGCAGAGGAAGAGCACAATAGAGGGAAGTTAAGCTCATCCATGTGGGACTTCATGGCGAGATACAGAGACCATGTAAAATTTCCTCCTTCTTGGGCATTTTATGATTTTAAGGATCTGTTTGTACTTCTAAGGTCACTCGCTGCTTTCCTCTATGACTTGGTTCTGTTCGTTACACTTATTTTTCTAGCAATTGGTGCAAATAGAATCTGATATTTCGGCTTCACTGAAAGCTGAAAAGTGAGTTCTTTCCGATTTGAACAGGATATAGAATGCTCTGAAATGGCTGAACCCTTGTACAGTGACCATGGCAGGGAGAATCTGCTCTGAAGTTTGCAAAGCTGGGCGGTTTCCAGTGCTCATCTTGGAACCAGGCGTGGAAGGCACTGCACATCCCAGAATGGGAGTGATCTGAAATCCTGGGACCAGGGACTGAGGTCCTCAGTGCACTGGGTGTGCTTCCCTCCATCTCGTTCATCCTTCCCAAGACCACGTCCTTGGAGTGGCCCTGCCTCAAGGTGAAGTCTGGGTCAGGGGCTGAATGCACCGACCTCACTCTGTCTCAGCTGCACCTGTGATCGAGGCAGAGGTGAGCAGGATGGGGAATGTGTCACGGACACTGCCAGGTTTTACTGCAGAGTCATTTCTTTGCACATTAGTTTATTTTAAAAATTCTAATCCCTGTGCAAGGACACTTATTTTGCATTGTTTCCAAATGATTCCTTTGGATATTTTGCTCTATCATTCTTTTGTTGTTTTGTAATATATGTTGTCTCAGTATATTACTATTTGTTGTATTTCCATTATTTTGTCATCTGTGCTGCATTTAATTTGGAAATGTGATGAACATACCTGTTGTAAAACTCTTGTGTGTGATCATTTTATTTTTCTTGGTGCATATCTGATAAACTTCTTTTAAATATTTTTAAGATGTCTATTTTTACACTCTGTCCAGGACTGGACACAAATTTACTTGCTTCAAATATTTCTAAATTCATGACAATTCAGCCTAATTATTGATTACCATTAACTTACGTTGCTTTTTGTTTGAATGTTCTCAGTGTATTGGGTATACTATGTACCCCCAAGTCCTCATATAATTTTGATGGGGCTGAGTTATTCGTTTGTTATTGGTTTGTTGTCTGGCAATATGAGTGCTGTGCCCGCCCAGGGGTGGAGCTGACATACAGTGTAAGGGAAGGCGGGTCTTCCTTCTGCTTCTGCCCTCTCTCTCTCTCTTGCCAGCACGCCTTGTGGCTTGCAGCCACCATAAACTGTAGCCCCGCCACCCCATGCTGACTTGGAGCCAACTAATGGACTGAAACTCCCGAGAAACTGTAAGAATAAACCTTTCCTTCCCTAATTTTGGGCGTCAGGTATTTTGTCTCGGCAATGAGCGAAAGTAACCAAGACACCCAGTAAGTAATTTTTTGTTGGTTTGTTTTTTTGTTTTGTATGGGACTCAAACTCACAACCTCATGCTTCCCTGTCAGGCACTGTGCTGCTGAATTACATTCATGGCCTTGAGTAAATATTTTGAGGACTTATAAATTACATTAATGCATATTTACCAGAAGCATTTTAGGAAGTATTTAGCATTTGTTAATGAGATCTGTAAGTATGAAAGTATAAACACGTCTACTGATATGGGTATGAATTGCATAAGACTACAAAGACTTGTAGAACTAAAGTTACAGTTTGCTTGTTAGGGATTATTGTGCATGTCCTAACATATCTGGTATAGTTCAATGTCTGAAGTTTAGTTATTTTAAATAAAATGTGACTACAATTCTTTCCCAAATTCTCTATGCAGCTTGAAATATAAGATTCTTTGGTTTAGTCATACACTGTAACAAGATACATATCCTGCACTGGGGGAATGATGTCACTCAACATCTGAGAACTTTTCTCCTAAGAGGCATTTTGCTAAAACATAAAAATTACAGCATAGAAAGAGAAAATAAGGCCTTGGGTGTTGAGGGGAATTTCTTATCTTTTTCTAGCAAATCATTGTACTTGTGCAATAAATTTCAAGCAATAAATTGGACATGTTTAAGGTTACTGTTGGATTACAAAGGAAATAACTGGGATTACACTTTCATTTTTGCATCTTTCATAAATATATGTGCTTGCATACATTCTAAAGACAAAGCAAGTGAGTTATAAACCATGCCTATCTCCATATTGGTAGATGAATCATTTGATTCTTTTACTTTGATTACACTTAAACATTCTCTGAGTCTCTTGATTCCCAATGTCTCCCTTTATTGTATAGTGTTTACTGGGAATTGTTCCCACTCTCGTGTAACATGGGAAGTACAGTAGAACAGTCTGGAGAAGATGCTATCAGGAAGCACAGAGAGACAGTGCAGCTCTATTTTGAAAACACAACAGGAGACACTGTCCACAGATGGGCAAGGACCAAATTAAAAATTAATACTACACACCAGTCTCACCAATGAACATAGATGCAAAATCCTCAACAACTCACTGGCAAACTGAATATAAGTCATTAGAAAAGCAGACATTGTGACTGAGTAGGCTTCATCTCATGGATGCAAGGATGGCTCAGTGTTTGCAAATCAATAAATTTAGTGTATCATATAAGCAGAATTCAGGACAAAACTCACATGAGCATCTCAATAGACACAGAAAAGCCTTTGGTGAACTTCAACAGCTGTTCATAAGAAAAATCATTTAAAAATGGGAAAAGAGGGAACTCATCTCAGTCTGTTGAAAACAATTTTTTACCAAACTCACTGCCAAAAAATGGAAGAAAGCTGAAAGCTTTTGCCCTACAACAGGAAAACACAACTATTGCTACTACCATAACACATGTCTGATATAGTACTCAAACTTCAACCAGGGGAGTCAGGCAACAATATAGCACCAATAGCAACATACACACCCATACATACATACATATATATATATATATATATATGCAAATACATGTGAATGATAACTACAGAAAAAGAGGTGATGAAACTCTTTTATCCTCAGATGACCTAAACTTTAATAGAAGATGCAAAATTTCACCAGAAAGACTTCTAAATATAGGAAGCAATTTAAGCAAGGTAGCAGGATATATAATCAACACAAAGGTCAGTAGTGGCCCTGTATATCAGTAACAAAATCACTGAGAAAAAGTAAAGAAAACCATACCATCCAGAATTGATTCAAAAATATTAAACACTTAGGAACTAATCTAACTGAGCAAGTCAAAGAATGTTCACTTTCTTCTAAAATGAAAACTAAGGAAATTGTACAATGAAAATTTTAGAATTCATAAAATAGGAGATTATGGACCTGGGATATACCTCAGTGGCACAGCACCTGCCTGGCAAGCATGAGCCCTTGAGTTTGAGTCCTGATACCTTCCCACTCAAAAGAAAAGGAAAAAAAAGATTAAAGAGGAGTTCAGAAAAGATTAAAGAGGAGTTCAGAAAATGGGAACACGTCTCCTATTCCTGGATATATAGAATCAATAGTGACAAAATGTCCATTCTGAAGGCACTCACACATAGATTTTATGCACCTGCAATTCAATTATCAATGGTATTCCTCACAGAATTAGAAACAAGTATCCTAAATTGATATAGAACCCCAAAATTCTCAGATTAGCCAAAGGAATCCTAAGCAAAGCATAAGGCAGGGAGAATCACAATTTCAGATTTCAAATTATGCTACAATTCCATGTATCTCAGAACTACATTACTGCTATCCAAATGAATGGATAAAAATAGAGGATTTGTACAAAATTCAGTACTACTCTTTTGTAAAAATGGATAAACTTGAGTCATTCATAGGAAAATGAATGCATTTTGAGATAACAATACCGAGCCAAATAAATCAGACACAAAATCTTAAATTCTATATGGTTTCTTTTATATTCAGAAAACCCAAATTTCAAATAAATTCAGTCCAAATTAAAATATGGAGTGAGAGAACTTGAATGAATAGAAAGGCAGCCAAAGGACTAAAGGAGGGGGCAGGAAAGGAGCAGGAAGGGGACATAAATAGGATTCAAATGTTTTACCTATGTGTATCAACTTCCACAGTAAAGGTCATAATTACATACTGTAAACATGTAGAAATACAGTTTGAAAAAAAGAAATAAGTTCATTGGCTTCTTATATGCAAGAATATTGAAAAATTTCTGCCTTTTTCCTTCAGGAAATTTTTTGGCAAGAAATTTGAAAATACAAATATTCTTAAGTCCTTCAAAACAAAAAGACAATATAATTTCCTGAAGAGGAGGCAAACTTTATGCATTCTTAGTAAGTCTGAGAGATACATGAATATTCAAAGTAAAATATGCAATAAAA